>JAANYP010005711.1:0-83014 GCA_020465985.1 Centrapalus pauciflorus | reverse complement strand
TCCATTACCTCGAGGAGAAGTTGCAATAGGAACCAAGTGGAGTTTAAAGTGCAAGAGAGATGATCGGGGTATAGTGACTCGCAACATGGCAAGGCTTGTGGTAAAGGGTTTCAACCAAGAGGAAAGAATTGATTACAATGAAGTATTTGCGCCAGTGGCAAGGCTTGAAGCAATCCGTTTGTTTCCAGCCTTTGCGTCCTTCAAAGGCTTTAAAGTTTATCAACTTGACGTAAAGAGTGCTTTTCTCTATGGCAAAGTGAAGGAACTGGTATACGTGGAACAACCACCCGGGTTTACAGATCCAAAGTATCCAGACAGAGTGTATCGTTTAGATAAGGCTTTATATGGACTACATCAAGCACAAGGGCGTGGTATGAGACGCTATCAACTCATCTTTTAGACAACGGGTTTGAAAGAGGGAGAATTTATAGTACGCTGTTTGTGTAGAGGAAGGGTGAACATTTCATCTTGGTACAAGTGTACGTCGATGATATCATTTTTGGGTCATCAGACGAGCAGATGTGCCAAGACTTTGAAAAGGTGATGAAGTCTAAGTTTGAGATGAGTGCTACGGGTGAGTTAAACTTCTTTCTGGGTTTGCAAGTTGAGCAGAGGAAGGAAGGTATGTTTATCCATCAGACAAAGTATGTCTACGACATTCTAGAGCGCTTCGGGATGGATGGAACCAAGCTGATGGCTCACTTTAGCACGGCGATTCAAGTGAATCACAATCTCGGAGTGGGTACAGAGAGTGATACTGATGTGGATCCGACTCTTTATCGGGCCATGATCGGGTCACTTATGTACTTAACTGCTTCTAGACCTGACATAATGTTTGCTGTGTGTATTTGTGCTAGGTTTCAAGCTAATCCAAAAAAGATGCATATGAAAGCTGTGAAGTGGATTCTGAGATACCTCAAGTCGAAACCGAAGCTGGGACTTTGGTATCACGCGGATGGTGATCTGGAATTGGAAGCTTTCACAGATTCAGATTATGGAGGATGCAGCTTGAATCGAAAGCCAATAACTGGAGGTTGTCAATTTCTTGGTGGGAGGCTCGTTTCCTGGCAATGGAAGAAACAGACTTCGGTAGCCGTGTCAACGTGCGAGGCCGAATATATTGCTGCTGGTAGTTGTTGTTCACAGGTTTTGTGGATACAACAACAATTTCGGGATTACGGTTTGACTTATACTCATACTCCTATTAATGATAGATAACCAGTAAACTATTGCTATAACCAATAATCTAGTTAAACACAGTAAAACGAAGCACATAGACATAAGACACCGTTTTATACGTGATTGTGCTAAAAAGAATTTAATAAAGCTGGTAAAAGTGGCAACGGAAGATAACAATGCTGATTTATTTACTAAAGCTTTTGACAAGTCACGTTTTGAGTTGTTAGTTCAACTAAATGGCATGCGTAATCCAGAGTAGCTTGACCTTAGAAGAATATATTTCTTTTTATAGCAGTAGGTTTTCTTTCTTTTTATAGTAAATTTAGTAGCTAAGTAGAATTTCTTTCCTTTTATAGTAAGTTAGTAGGTTATTCTATTAACTCATTCTTATTCATGAAAAACAAAAGAAAAAAGAGAGAAAACCATAAAAAGCTAAAAAAAAAGAGAATATTAGAAAATGAGTTAAGTCTTAGATACATAGGTTCAAAGTGACGAAAATTAGCACAGTCGATACAATCTCTAAGTGTTAAGCTTTCACACATAATGTGCAAATAATATTGTCGTATGTTAGACAATTTTGGGAGCACCTTCAAGTTGACTGTACTGTGACGCCGACAGTTTTAAGGACAAGAGTTGGCGGGCAGTCAATAGTGTTTTCTGCCGACATGCTGCGTCAGATTTTGCAACTCGGGACTGCAGATCAAGAGGCAGGCCCAATTCATTTCACGGTGAACATAAGGCAAGCAGCCTTCCTACGTATGGGATATGCCTTAGATATAACTAAGGCTTCATTCATGAAGAGTGGATTGATAGGCCAGTGGAGGTACTTGGCGCACGTGATTATGGTATGCTTTGCACTGAAAAAGGCGGGATTCGATTATATTGTTTCCAAGATGCAGTCGGCTATGATTGCCTTGGTTTATAATAAGAGCTTCAGCTACTCAGAAATGTTCTTTGCGGAGTTTGTGCATAAGATAACAGCTCCAGCGCGCGAAAGATTTTTGATGTATCCGTGCTTTGTGATGATGCTGATCCGTCATTTTTTGCCAAATCTGCCATAGCTTCCAGACATTCAAAGTGTACCAGTTATAGATAAATGAATTTTTGCTGACTGCCGGTCGCACAATGCCCGCAGGGCTGAGCAGGTCAGACCACTTGATGCACCACTCTTTGGGGCAATGGTAGATCCAGATTTAGTGGCCCCTAAAGGGGATAACTGGGCTAGAGAAGGGCCTCAGCCGCAGCCAATACAACAGCAGCATCAACAGCCTCTGCAACAGCAACGACCTCAACCGCAACCTTGCAGGAGGCAGAGAGCTCAGGAAAGACCAATTCAGGCTTCGAGGCCATCATCAAGCAGAATTCAAGAATCAACGGCAGCAGGTCCATCGTCGGACGCTGCAGGCCCTTCAGGCGTGGCCTTAGAAGTTGATCCTAGAGTAGAGACTCTAGAGGAAATATGGGCTCATGGTACTCAAGCACAGCAAGATGTTGCCGCTGAGCTAATTGATAATATTTTGGAGCCTCCAGCTGATTTCAATGATATTTTTAGAGACATAGATGAAGGTCAAGCTATGACCTCCTCTGAGTCTTAGTCGGAAGAAGTTGAAGAAGAAGAAGTACAGGAAGTTGAAGTAGAGCGAGTTGATCCATCTGTCTGCATAGGCAGATACGGCTCAAGAATTGTGGTCAGTAAAAGAGAAGAAGAGACAAGAGCTACTAGAGCTTCAGATGATGATTCTGATTTTGAAGCAGAAGATCCTACTCCTCTCGTTCCTAGGAATAGGGCGAAGAGACATCGTTTTATGCAGGGAGCTTCATCCACTTCTGCTCCAGAGCCTGAAATTCCAGCTGTTCAACCATCCATCACGCCATCACCAATTACATCGATTCCATCCACATCGTCCACATTCACTGAGAATCAGCGTTTTACAGAGCTGAGGAGCAAAGTGGATTTCCAAACAGTCCAAATCTTCCAGCTTACCGCATCAGTCAACGAAATTCAAGCTCATAACGCCAGACTTGATCAGGAGAACGCCGAACTGAAAACAACTGTTTCTGATCAAGCTTCTGAGATCAAATCAATGAAGTCCCTCCTGGAGCAGTTAATGAAAAATCTTCAAGCTCAGGGGGCGACAAGCTGCAAAGAAGCTGTAGTGACAAGAAGAGATGATGATGACGAAAATGATCCCGAGACTAGAAAAGAAAGTGAGCTAGCAGATTTTCCAACTGCTCAGCATGCAACAATTCAGGGGGAGCCAAGTCAGTCTGTTGCAATGGAAGGAGCTGAAGGTGAAACTTCAAAGACCATCGAGAGCGAAATGATTGAGGCTCTGATGGATATTGAAGAAGAAGAAATAGTGTTTGATTTTTAAAATGATGTTGAAGATTTGGAGGAAGGGGAGTTTGTACCTGAAGACATAGTTGATTGGAAATCTGATGAGGAGGTTGTGGAAGATGAATATGACAACATTGATGAAGTAATCATTCATTCACAACCCATCACAGAACAATATGTACAGAATGATCAAAATGTGATTGATATTGATGAAATTAAGTTGGCTTCTTTATAAGATTCAGAACTGGAGGAAGCTGAGAAAGAACCAACCAGAGCTGAATTGTTAAATCTGTGGTTCCGCAAGGAAGAGAAAAGGCAGAGCTGAAGATGAAAAGGAGGATGAGAGTGCCAGGTTCCGAAAACCTCTCAGGTGGAATTATTAGTTGGTTCTTTGACAGGGATCTACAGCTATTTATATTAAAGAGAAGAGACGGACTTCAATACCTGAGGCGAACTCTCAAAGTGTTTAACACACTGCCAAAGGATGAAATGAAGGAATTGGCATGGAAGGAGTTGATCAATATTGGTGAAAAGACCCTTATGCTGAAGTCATTGCAAAGATAATCAGAAAAGAGGGCAGATCCGGAAAGTTCGAAAGACTCAAGCCGAGGCCAGGCAGAAGAGTTGAGGATGAGTCTAGAATAGATACTCACACGGGAAGACCATTGGCTAAAATGGTGTACAAACCCGTCAGATGTTTGAAGAAGGTGCCACTGAAGTCTATGCCACAAGACGTTCTCAGAAACATGAAGTGGTGGTACATAGACAATGATACAGCTGAAGCAGTAATGGAGGATACAGAAGACAAAGTAATTTTGAGAGTATACGATCCGTTGCACCTAATACATCTATCTAAGGATGACATGCGAAAGCTTCACTATCAGCCTATCTTCTTTCATGAAGGATGGAGATCTGAGGCTAGGAAATTCCAAAAGATAGTTAGAGTATGTATTGATATAGGCTTATATGCAGGTAGTAGCTTATATAGTTCTAGTACTTAAACAAAATGTAAATAGTTAGAAGCTATCGTCAAGGGGGAGTCTGTTAGTGCATCCTGTGTGACGATACCAGTCTAAGTATACATAGCATTTTGTGTAAGTCAATTTACTTGCTATTGAATATTAACAAGTGTTTGTTATTTGTTTGTTTATATATATGTTTGATATTAATTGTATATATGTTTTAACTTGGTGTAATGTATTACAATGAGTTCAAACATAAGTTCAAACATAAGTTTGAAGGCAGGTTCGAATTTGTTAAGAGGACAAGTTCGAAAAAGGCCTTGGGCCATGTTCGAACTTGTCCTAGACAAACTCGAACTGGACAGTATAATTAAGGGTTAATTCGATTAATTATCAGACTTTTGCAGATTTTGTCAGAGGTTTAAGCAAAAGGCGATCTCGAACTTGCTAGCAATCAGAGAGTTTCGTGTGGAGAGAATCATTGTGTTGGGACGATCCGTTGTTCGTCTATCACCGTGTTAGTCTCCGTGTTTCGGTGTGCATGGTCTATCCGTCAAGCCGCTAACGAGGATTCCGCACTCGTTGGAAGGTGTCACGTCAAGATAAGATCCGTAGAGAGCAGACCTTACACAATCTGAGTCTACGGCAGCAGGTCCATCAACGGACGCTGCAGGCACTTCAACTTCATCCCCAGTTGTTGATCAGACAACGCAGACCCTAGAAGAGATATGGGCACAGGACACTTCCTCGGAGCTAAACCTCACTGAACAACTGGTTCAGGATGTTTTAAATCCTCCAGAATAGTTTAATGATATCTTTAAGGAAATCGATTACCAGCCACCGGAGGGTGAAGTTTTGGACACTGAGGTCTAGGTTCAAGAAGATGCAGAAGGAGAAGCTATGCAGACTGAGGCTGAGGGTCAAGCAATGACCGCCTCCGAGAATGAATCTGAATCTGAGGAAGAAGAAGTTCAGGTTGTTGAACCTGTTGATCCGACTTTCAGAATTGGCAGATATGGATCAAGGATAGTCGTCAGCAGGCGAAAGATGACTAGAAGAGCTGGTCAGGATTCAGAGGATGATGATTCCGATTTCGAAGTGGAAGATGAAACTCCACTCGTGCCTAGGCATAGGGCGAGGCGACATTGATTTATGCAGGGAGCTCCCTCCACCTCAGCTCCTGCCCCTGTGATACCAGCTGCCAAATCAACCATCGCTCCATCACTATCTACATCCATTCCGTCAACATCATCTACATTCACCGACAATCAGCGGTTCACAAAGCTGAAGGGAAAGGTGGATTTCCAGACAGTCCAAATTTTTCAGCTGTCTACAGCAGTTACAGAGCTTCAAGCACATAATGCCAGACTTGATCAGGAAAATGCTGAGTTGAAATCAACAGTAGAAGATCAAGCGTCTGAGATATAGACAATGAAGACTCTCCTGGAGCAGGTAATGAAAAATCTACAAGCTCAGGGGAGAGTAGTTGCTAAGAAGCAGAAGTGTTGAGGAATGAAGATGATTGCAATGACCCAGATACGGAAAGAGAGAGTGAGCTAGCAGATCTTTCACTAAAGACTGCTTAGCAGGCTCAAATTCAGGGGGAGCCAAGTCAGTCCGGTATGAGAGAAGGAGGAGGTGATACTACTACAAAATGAGCCTATTGCAACCTTTTATAAGCAACTTTTATATGATTAGTTGCATTTGATTCTAATGCAAGCTTAAAAAAATAAATGTTGCATAAGAAGATCTAATGCAACCTTTAATTTTAAAAGGTTACAAATTTGATTAAAGATGGCAACATTTGTAAGAAAAGTTGCATTTGTTATAGGATAAAAGTAACCTTATTTATAAAGGTTGCATCTATGTAAAGTAAATGCAATTTTTTTTTTTTAAAAAAAAAAAAGTTACATCTAACATTTGATTCTAATTTCTTTTATTTTTTCTTAAAAATAAAATATAAAAATATTTTAGGATGTTTTCTTTGTTTTTTAAGAATCACCGTCCCGATATTATTATTATATTATCATTTATTATTTTTATAGGGATAATACATAAATGGGAGAATTACTTAAAATAACAAGTAACTTTTTCATTTTTTCTTATTATAGCAATCTCGTAAACTTTGTACCAAATAAAGGGACCACTCTTTGTTCATTCCCAATTATAGCATTTAACCAGTAAACAATAAAGGTTAACCGATAAAAAAAGGTTAAATATAGGGTTTATTGTTTGAAACACCAACCTACTTTTTATTTTTTTCTTATTATGCCAATGTGTTTTATTTTTTACCGTTTAATATATTGTTTGAAATAATAACCTACTTATTGTTTACCGGTTAAATGCTATAATTGAAAATAAAACAAAAGTTGGTTTCATTGTTTGGGACAAAATTTACAAGATTGCTATAATAAAAAAAAAGTAAAAGAAAAGTTGCTTACCATTTTTAACAATTCTCCCATACATATTAAATACATTACTTATAGGGTTTTCATTCTAAAGGTCGCTTCTCTCACAATTTCTGGCTTCTGAGCTTCTTTCTTCACCGGCAAGGCGGCGACCATCGGCTTGGCGGCGACGGCCATCGCTTTGTCCCTCACGATTTGTCTCTGGGCTTCTGGCTTCTCGTCTGTTTCTTTCTGACCCTGTCTTCGCTTGACGGCCTGCCTCCAAATCATCCTTGAGACTTCGACGACCATTGCTCCGTCTCTCTGTGACTCTGCCTCGACCGCCAGTCTGTCTCTCAATACTAGGCGGTGGTTCTCGACGGTGGCCTGATGTGAGTTGGAGTCTTTGACGGTAGAACTATCATTTATATTTGTTGATTTTTTATGCTTAATACTTTAGATTTGGAGACGGTGCCATCTTTGTTATGGATTTCCAACTACCGTAGCTTCGTTGTCGCCGCCCCAATCACAATACTAAGAACATTAACCGCTGTCACAACCCACCGCCACAAAACCACCAGGTTTTGCTCTTCAGTTTGGGGCTCCGACTGCAATTTATGCCGGAAAAACATCAGCAGAGCCTTCGCAGCCGATACCGCGGCTTCTATAGCCATTACCTCAACTTTATCTACTCCAAATTCTACAAGGTACTCCATCTCGATCACATCCCTTTCTCATGCGTGCTTTCTTTACTAAAACTTGCTAATCACAGAGCACATTACGTACTATTGACTAGGTCATTTGTTGCAATTACTTGTACATACTCTGTTGTAAATTTTGCTAAGCTCATTACAGGATCGAGACATTGATATCATGATATGTATGTAGATAACAAACTCAATAATTGTTGGACATTTGCTGTAGTTACTTGTACGCACTCTGCACTTTTGTAGGTAAATTGATCACTTTTGGTATAATAGAAGACATAGTCTTGATGTACCTTTTATTGAAACAAGCAAAATGGCATTTCAGATTATACTCGACATACTTGAAATGACTCATTAAGATCGACTGATTGAGGAAAATTACAATCTATTTGATTGGATGTTTTACCAATGTAGAATTAATAGAAGTTTTGCAAAGAGGATTGATGGAACGTCAAAAGGGGTCTTTTTAGGAACCATAAGCATTTGATTTGTTGTGTTATGTTCTAACTGTTTAAATTCTTAGATTGTTATTATGTGTTAATACTTGAATTTTGTTATTGATTTATTGTTTTGTTGAATGTTGTTTAGTGTTGATTGAGGATAGTACATGGATAAAATGGTAAAACGATGCCTTAAAAAATGTTTGTATTATGCAGTTTCATTACTATAAGTCAACTATTAGAACAAATGCCTGATTTTTTGTGGTTGCTGAATTCCCAAAAGAATGTATGTACGCTATTTATTGAATCGTGAAGAGGCTCTTTCGGGTAGAAGAAATCTAACAGTTTTACGATATCCAATTTGTAACATTTACAGTTACACTGACGTTGAACAAATGACAACCAGTGATTTCAGTTTACCATCGCAGTCGAGTAACCACGCATCTTATCGATCTCTCTTCACGAGCATATCGTATGGTAGTTACTAGGTGATCATGTTAGTGGATTTAGATACCCTTTTTGGAGGATTTAGATACCCCCTTTGTAATTATAATTAACAATTGTTATATGAAATATTGTGTTCTGGGAATTTTGTGTAATTGGTGAAGGATTTTGATCTCTTTTAATTAATTGGTGATGCTTATTAATTGTATACGTGTATGAAAAGGTTGTACTTTTTGTAACTAAATTCATAAATGTTGCATTTAAAAATTAAAAAAAGTTGCATTTGAGCATAAAAAAGGTTGCATTTGAGTTTCAAAATAGTTGTATTTTAGTGTCAAAAAGGTTGCATTCAAAAATAAAAAAGGTTGCATTTGAGTTTGAAAAAGGTTGCATTTGATGGAAAAAAAAGTTGCATTTGCTTGTAAAAAGGTTGCATTTGAGTATAGAAAGGTTGCATTCTAAAAAGGTTGCATTTCTATGATAAATGCAACTCTTTCAAAGAAGGTTGCATATTCCACCAAAAAGGTTACGTTAGACCTAATGCAAGGGGACATAATGCAACTCTTTGTAAATGGTTACGTTAGACATAATGCAACTTTTTTAAGGCCAAATGCAACATTTTGCCAAGGTTGCAATAGGCTTGTTTTGTTGTAGTGTGATAGTGGAACTTCAAATACTACTGAGAGCGAAATGATTGAAGCTCTAATGGATATTGATGAAGAAGAGGTGATATTTGATTTTGAGGATGAGATTGAAGAGCTTGAAGAAGGGGAGTTTGTGCCAGAAGATGTTGCCGAGTGGAAATATGATGAAAAGGTTGTAGAAGATGAAGACGATGATATAGATGAAGTAATCATTCCTACACAGCCTATCACAGAACGGTATGTACATAATAATCAAAACATGATTGACATAGATGAAATTAAGTTGGCATCTATGGATGATTCCAAATTTGATACAGCTGATAAAGAGCAAACCAAAGAAGATTTGATAAAGCTTTGGTTCCGAAAGGAAGAAAAGAAATCAGAGCTAAAGATGAAGAAGAAAATGAGAGTACCAAGTTCTGGAAATCTCTCGGGTGGAATCTTAAGCTGGTTCTTTGATCGAGAACTGCAGCTATTCGTGCTAAAAAGGAGAGATGGACTTTAGTACTTGAGGCGAACGCTGAAGGTGTTTAACACACTGCCCAAGTGTGAAGTTAAAGAGCTAGCTTGGAAGGAGTTAATCAACCTAGGAGACGACCCGTATGCTGAAGTATTTGCTAAAATCATACGAAGGGAGGGTCGATCTGGAAGGTTCGAAAGGCTCAAACCTAGATCTGGAAAAAAAGTTGAAGATCCGTCAAGAGTAGATCCTCTCACTGGAAAGCCTTGGGCTAGGATGGTTTACAAGCCAGTCCGATGCCTCAAGAAAGTGCAGATGAAGTCAATGCCACAGGATGTATTGAAAACCATGAAGTGGTGGTATGTTGACAACGACACGTCGGAAGCAGTGATGGAGGACTACGATGACAAGGTGATTTTGAAGGTATACAATCCTCTACATCTGATCAACCTATCCAAGGATGACCTGCAAAAGCTACATGATCAGCCAATTTTCTTTCATGAAGGCTGGAGATCTGAAGGCAGGAAGTTCCAAAAGATAGTTAGAGTTTGTATAGATCAGGGATTGTATGCAGGTAGTAGTTTATATAGTTCTAGTACTTAGACAAATTATAAATAGTTAGAAGCTATCGTCAAAGGGGAGCCTGTTAGTGCATCCTGTGTGACGATAGCAGTCTAAGTATAGATAATATTTTGTAAAAGTCAATTTGCTCGTTATTGCATATTAACAAGTGTTTGATATATGTTTGATTATATATGTTTGATGTTGATTGTTTGTATGTTTGAACTTGGTGTACATTAAGTTCAAACATAAGTTCAAACATAAGTTCAAAGCTCATAATTCGAATTTGTGGAGGACAAGTTCGGAAGGCCTTGGGCTTATTCGAACTTGTCCTAGGCAAATTCGAACCAGGTGTTATAATTAAGGGTTAATTCATTTAATTAACAAGTTTTTTGCAGAAGTTAATCAGAGCTTGAGCAGAAGCGATATCGAACTTGCAAGGGTGTTAGAGAGTTTGTTCTTGGAGAGAATCACGTGTCGGGACGTTCCGTTTGCTCGTCTATCACAGTGTGTGTCTCCGTGTTTCGTGTGCGTGGTCTATCCGTCAAACTGCTAACGAGGATTCCACACTCGTTGGACGGTTTCGCGTCAAGATAGGATCCGTAAGAAGGAGACCTTACACTCATCTTCCAATGTTTTTATTTTCTCATAAAGTTTTGTTCTTTCTTCAAAACTGGCATGATATTTTACAGAATAACTTGAAGCCTCTAATTCTGCTAAATTCAGTTTTTCTTTTAAGTCAGATATATTGTTATTTAGTTCTTGGATTTTACATTGAAGATCATCTGTTTTATCTTGCAAATCTGATACTGCTCGTAGTGCTAATGCTTTAGCCTTGGAAAAATCCAATACTAACACATGTTCTTGATTTAGCTTGTTTTCCAAGGAATGAGCATTTTTCTTTTTGGCTTTTAAAGATTTTTCAAATTTCTTTAGCATGAAAGCCATTTGCGTTAGTTTTTCTTCAAGCAAACAGGAATCATCATTTTCAGATTCAGAGTTAGAATGTACCTCCGGTGTTTCTGAACTCTCTGATTTGTCTGAGTCTGATTCATCACTCTCTTTATCTTTGTTGCAGCAAACATCTCCTGTTGCCATCATTGCAATTTCTTCAGTTAATTCCTCATCAGACTCTTCATTTTCCTCATTCTCTTCATCCGTCCACCCAACCCATACTTCATCTTCTGCAACCATTGCTGACTCACTCAGTTCTGATTCATTGAAAACCTCTGATTTCAAGCAGATATGTGCATCTTCATCCAAGATGTCTTCATCCTCTGATTGTTGTAGCCAATGATCATCCTCAGCCATTACAGCTTTGCCAGGTTCTTATTCTTTATCTAGAAGTGCCTTTCTTGTGTAGTATTCTGAGTTTTTAACTATAGGCTTTCTGAACTCTCGAGCATAGTGTCCTAGCTTGCCACAGTTGTAGCATTTTTCCTCTGTATCTTTCTTGGCTGATATTTCAGATTTGTCATATTTATCGGCTTTCTTTCCACTGCTTTCACCAGACTTTTGATATTTCTTGTTGGTACACCCTGTGTGACGATAGCAGTCTAAGTGATCCAACATTGTGGTTTAGCAAGTGTTTGATATATATGTTTATATATGTTTGATAATTATTATTGATTGTATGTTTGAACTTGATGTAACATATTACAAGAAGTTCAAACATAAAGATCAAAGATAAAATCAAACATAAGTAAAAAACATAAGTTTCAATTCTAAGTTAAATAGGTGATAGAGTAAATTCGAATTCTATAAGGATTGGCATTCGAATCTATAACAGATTCGAATGTGTTCCTAGGCAGATTCGAATGTTCCTCAGTAGGCAGATTCGAGAGTGTCAGTGGGGACAATCTCGAATGGGCCTTGGGCCTGATTCGAGTTTGGCCCATGGCAGACTCGAATTAGCCTCTATAATTAGGGATAGACTTGAATAATTATCAGACCTTTTGCAGAATTCGAGAGAGATTAAGCAAAAGGCGATTTCGAGTTTATCATCGGTCTTAGTGTTGTTTCGGAGAGAATCAATTCGTAGGTGCGTCCGTAGTAGTTCGTACAGCTTATTGATAGTCTCCGTGTTTCTAGTGAGAGTTGTTCCCGTCAACCCGTTAACGAGGATTCCGCACTCGTTGACGGTCTCGCGTCTAGATAGATCCGTGTTGTGTAGACCTTACAAGTGGTATCAGAGCCTACGGGGTGTTCTTCGTGTTCTTCGTGTTCATCTAGATACATCCTAGGTTTCTTGACGCTTTTAGACGATTATTCTCTCATTTTCGTGTTTTTTTCGTGTTTTTCGAGCTTAGCAAATAGTCATCCGGGAAATACTTCGTGTTTTTCACGTTTTTGATCAAAATCAATATTTGTCGTTGTAAAAATATTGATTTAATCTGCAAAACGTTAGGAAATAGAAGTATTAGCCGTTTTTCGAGTTTGCGGCGCTCGAATCTGTTAGGAGTAATTAGGGTTTTACTTAGTTTCGAGTCTAACCAAAATCCGCTCCTTTCGAGTTTGATACAGAGTGTTTCGAGTTTAATTCGAGTTTGTGCTACAGTCGATTAGGAGTCTCGAGTTTGCTGTGATTCGAGTTTGCTTCGAGTTTGGACTATAGTCGAACAGGGATTCGAATCTACTGGGTATTCGACTTTGCCTTGACCTTCGAGTTTGGAGACTTTCGATTCTGTCATCACTTTCGAATTTAATTGAATTTCAAAACTTAATCGAATTTAATCCCAAACAGATTTAAACTTAATTATATTCGAATCTATCTAAAGTCGAACGAATTAACTTAAATTAGTTTCGAATTAAATTTATTAAGTTCGATTCAATTACTTATGAAACGATGTCAAATCTTCAAAAGTTTCTAGAAATGGATCATGAGGTCGGGAAGGCTAATACTCCGCCTAAGCTGATGAAACTGGAAGACTACTATTGGTGGAAAGATCAGTTTGCCGATTTTGTGCGCTTCAACGACATGCGAATGTGGGTATGTATTGACGAAGGATACATTCCACCTATCTCAGAAGTCGAAGGCCGTTAAAGAGTCTTATCATATCAGATGATGAAGGGAGATGATAAGAAACTATATGAAGCCGAGAACAGAGCTTTCTCGATTATTCGAATGGCTTTGCCTCAGGATATACTACACACATTCCGCACTCAAAAGACATCTAAGGAACTTTGGGAGTCGCTGGAAAAGAGGTGTGAGGGTAATCCGAGGGTTCGAAGGAAGCGCATGGAGTTGTTGAAACTGCAGTTTGCTATCTTCAAGGCTTTGAAGGATGAACAGCTGGACGATACCATCACCCGCTTTTATCATCTGTTGACAGAGCTTGAAAGTCATGGGATTGAGTATAATGACACAGAGAAGAACAATAAGCTTCTCGATGCCTTACCAGCCAAATGGGCGATGTATGTGGCTATGATTAAGCTTAATGAAGACAAGTATTATACCCAATCATTGGAGGATATAGTGGGAAAGTTGCGGGCTTATCATTTCGAGCTACTGAAGGCCGAAACGGATTACGAACAAGTCCAAAATCCAGCAATGTATTTTGGAAAATCAACAAAACCTTCAACCATAGCTGATCTGAAGACTGCTACAGCGTTTTTCACCGGAGAAACGTCGTCACCAGCAGAGACTGATGACACACTGAATAGAGCGTTCTTAGGATTGGGAAGATCGGAAGAACAGCAACCTCAAGTAACACAGGCATCAACATCTCAGGGCTACTCTAAGATGCCCATGAGCGCTAAATCGACCGAAGAACATTTGAACTTGCTTGCGTCATTTGTGGCCGCGTACGGGAACTGTGTTCAAGGGAAAATAAACGATCCTGCACTCTGGGATGAAGACTACGATCAAGTAGACCCTGACGATCTTGAGGAAATGGATCTCAAATGGCAACTGGCCATGGTAACCCAACGGGTTAAGAGATTCATCAAACGGACTGGGAGGAATCTGACTATGAATAATAAGGGGATTGGATTTGATAAGTCCAAGGTCAAGTGCTACAATTGTCAAGGTCTGGGACACTTCGCCAGAGAATGTCAGAGACCGAAGGTAGATACGTACCAAGGACAGAATCAGCATCATGGACAGTTTCAGAATCAGTCTCAACAGCGATACCTTCCGAGTTCATCTTTTGGTCAAGCAAATCTAGCTGGTCTGTTATCAAACGTCACATCAGACAGACAGCTGGATGGTACCTACGACTGGAGCTCACATCCGGAATCTAATGCTAGAGCCTTCATGGCTGAAGTCACTGAGAATGGATGTGAAGGGGAAGAGCAGACCACAAGGGATAGCAGTCCGATGTGGGTGGAGAAGACGAATGATCAGACGCTTCTGGAGTTTGCCGCTCAAATGGCTAACGTGGAATCCGATCACACAAAGGTTAGTCTCAATTACTCTCTATTCCATGAATTATGTGTGTTATGTGTTACTTATAACGACAGATTAAATCTAGTATTAGAATCACATAAGAACATATCTGCTCAAAATGAGACTTTAAAATCTGAGAACGCTAGCCTGAATGATATTAAGCAAGATCTTAAGGACAAGCTTAAAGCTGATGCACAAGATGTCATAGTTCTAAAAGACAAGCTGAGTGAGCAGTGCGTTAGATTAGAACTGATATATGAGCATGTAGAAGCTTTGACTAAAGATCTTAAGACCAAAGAAGTAGAGCTAGTTGAAACTAAGGTGAAGGTAGCAGAGGCCAACAGTAAGCTAGAAAAGTTTAGGAATTCAAGTCTGAACCTAGGGAAAGTTTTAGATGCTCAACGCCAATCTAAAAAGCCTGTAGGTCTAGGATTTCATGATATTCCTCCACCTTTTAATGCAAACTACGTGCCTCAACCTCAGGAGAAAACTGAGAAATCAGTAGACTTAGAGGACATAACTGCACCTATATCTGCGCCAATAAAAGAAAATACACCTAAGGTGACTGATACAACCGTCAAGGTTAAGAAACTCAAATTTGTGTCTTCCTCCAGTGAAACACCTGCAGGAAAACATAAAATTGATTTTAATGATCAGGACGATGAACCAGTCGCAATAGATGTTCAAAAGGACCAAGACACTAGTGAGACACCTAAGTCTAAGGGCACACACAAGAAGTCCATAGACAAGATGTCCTGCTTTAGATGTCATGAAAAGGGGCATGTTGCTTCTAACTGTCCGCTTAGGAAAACTGAAGTTACACCTAAGACAGGGAAGCCAACACCAGTTAAGCCCTCAACAAGTGTGGCAAGCACTAGTAGTTCTCAGAGTACCGAGAAAACTGTGCAGGCTGCACCAAAACAAGTTGTGAAACAAATACCGGTAAAGGTTGGACCAAAGGAAGTGGTTAGGACTAATTCACCGAATCGAGTCGTAAATCAATCTAGGTCTGGACCTCAACAACAATATAGGAGCACAACACCTAGCAGAGCATACACTCCAGTTAGGTCACACACTCCTATTAGACATCACACACCGGTTAGAGCTCAGGGATCTCAATCTGAAATGCAATATAATCGGAATTATTCAAGAGCTCCACAACAAATGCCTACTCAAAGGCAGAGAGTGAATTTGCATCACTCGGCACGACAACAAACTCCTGTTCAACGACCCAAGTCACCTGAAAGGCGAGATGGGTATTTGAAAGAGTTTAAGTATGTGGACGAGAATGGTATAACCAAGTCAGTTATGGGTTGGGTTCCCCGTGATAACTAACCTATTTTCTTTCATGTGCAGGAGATCACCACAGGTCCAAACAACAAATGGTTCGTCGACAGTGGATGCTCCAGGCACATGATGGGGGAAAGAAGTCTCCTTACAGACTTCAAGGGTGGGAATCGGGGATTTGTATCATTCGCCGGAAATAAAGGAGGAAACATCACGGGTACTGGAGTGGTCACTAATGGGACGATCAAGTTTATCACGTTGATAAACTGGTTCACAATCTCATTAGTGTATCTCAAATCTGTGACAAGAAGAATTCGGTGTTGTTCACTGACACTGAAGCGTTAGTGCTAAAACCGAGGTTCAAGATTCCTGAAGAATGGATATTGATGCGGGCACCAAGGAAGAATGACTTGTACATGCTTCATATGAACAAGCCGGAGACTTCGATGGGGCCAATCTGTTTGTTATCCAAAGCTTCGGAGACTGAATCAGTGTTGTGGCACAGACGCATGGCACATTTGCACCTAAGAAAAATGAATTATATAACGAAAAATGGATTGGTGCAAGGTGTGCCTATGAAGAGTTTTCAGTTCGAGGACAAGTGTCTACCATGCAAGAAGGGCAAACAACATAAGAAGACACACAAGTCCAAGACTCAAAACTCTATAACCTCTACATTCGATTTGTTGCATATGGATCTCTTCGGACCAATCAACAAAAGGAGTATAGGAGGTAGCTGGTATTGTTTGGTTATCACTGACGATTACTCACGATTTTCTTGGGTTTTCTTTTTAGGTACAAAGGACGAGACGGCTTCCAAGCTCATCGGGTTCTTAGACCAAGTGGAGAATTCCTATGGAACACGGGTTAAAAGGCTTCGTAGTGATAATGGAACTGAGTTCAAAAACACTGTAATTGGTGTATATTGCCTCTCAAAGGGCATAGTGCATCAATTTAGTGCACCATATGAGCCTCAACAAAATGGGGTGGCCGAACGTAAAAACAGGACACTAATTGAGGCAGCTAGGACAATGCTTTCGGATTCAAAGCTTCCTACCATGTTTTGGGGGGAGGCAGTGAATACCGCATGTCACATTTTAAACCGGGTCCTAACTGTCAAATCTTTGAACAAAAGCTGTTATGAAATTTTGAATAAACGGCCACCTAATTTAACTGGCTTCGAACCGTTTGGGGTACCGTGTACTTTATTGCGAACAAAACATCAACCTAAGTTTGGTGAAAAGGCTGACGAAGGATACTTCCTAGGTTATGTGCCGAACTCACCAAACAAACGGGTTTTTAACAAAACGAATGGTACAGTAGAGATTGTGTATAACATTGAAGTCACAAGTTATACACATGAACCCCAAACAGGTCCGGAACGGATATTTGACTATGATAAATTATTTGAGTCATTTAACATTCCTTTGGATGAAAATGCAGGTACAATCGAAAAGGACATGGCGACGTTGCATCTGAATGACGAAGGTCATACCTTTCCGAGGACTACATTTCAATCCACATCCGAGCCTACTTCGACTGAAGATGGATCTCCAGAAGTCGCTGATCCAGAAGTACCTTCAACTGAGAATCAGACTCAGGCAACAAATTCCAACTCTGAGGAAAATGTCCACGAGGAGGAAAATGTGGAATCTGAGGATGTTCCCCCATTAGGTGAAATAGGATCTAACTTAGGAGATAATCTAAGAGTTGACGAGATAGAGACCTCTAGGATCAACAAGAACCATCCTATAGAAAGCATCATAGGAAATCCTAACGAGGGTGTGAGGACTAGGAGTAGTTTAAATAACAACACTGTGTTGTTGTCGATGATAAGCGACTCCAAGGCATATCATACCTGTCTCTATTCTTGTTTCATCTCGCAAGTAGAGCCTAAAAATGTGCAAATGGCACTAAAGGATAACTCCTGGGTTGAAGCGATGCAGGAAGAACTCTATCAGTTTAGGAAACTAGAAGTGTGGGAGTTAGTTCCATTACCTCGAGGGGAAATTGCCATAGGAACCAAATGGGTGTTTAAGTGAAAAAGAGACGATCGGGGTATAGTCACTCGCAACAAAGCTAGGTTAGTTGTAAAGGGTTTCAACCAAGAGGAGGGAATCGAATACAATGAAGTGTTTGCGCCAGTAGCAAGGCTGGAAGCCATTAGGTTGTTTCTGGCTTTTGCTTCCTTCAAGGGCTTTAAGGTATATCAGCTAGATGTGAAGAGTGCTTTCCTATATGGGAAAGTGAAGGAACTGGTGTATGTAGAACAGCCGCCCGGACTTACAGATCCAAAATATCCTGATAGAGTATATCGTTTAGATAAGGCTCTAATGGATTGCATCAAGCACCAAGGGCGTGGTACGAGACTCTATCCAACCATTTATTAGAGAACGGCTTTGAGAGGGGTAGGATAGATAGTACGCTGTTCGCTAAGAGAAAGGGAGATCATTTCATCTTGGTACAAGTGTACGTCGATGATATCATTTTTGGATCATCAGACGAACAAATGTGCAAAGATTTCGAGAAGGCGATGAAGTCGAAATTCGAGATGAGTGCAATTGGAGAGTTAAATTTCTTTTTAGGGTTACAAGTTGACCAGAAGAAGGAAGGTATGTTTATCCATCAGACGAAGTATGTCTATGACATATTGGAACGCTTCGGGATGGAAGGAACGAAACAGACTGCCCATTTCAGCACGCCGATTCAAGTGAATCACAATCTCGGACCGGGTACTGAAAGTGATACCGATGTGGATCCGACGTTATATCGGGCCATGATTGGATCACTTATCTTTTTAACTGCTTCAAGACCTGACATCATGTTTGCTGTGTGTATTTGTGCTAGGTTTCAAGCTAATCCGAAGGAGATGCACATGAAAGCTGTGAAGCGGATTCTTCGATACCTCAAGTCGAAACCGAAGCTGGGACTTTGGTATCACGCGGAGGGAGATCTAGAGTTGGAGGCGTTCACGGATTCGGACTATGGAGGATGCAGCTTGACGCGCAAATCAACAACTGGAGGTTGTCAATTCCTAGGAGGGAGACTGGTTTCCTGGCTATGCAAGAAACAGACGTTGGTAGCCGTGTCAACGTGCGAGGCCGAGTATGTTGCTGCTAGTAGTTGCTGCTCACAGGTTCTGTGGATACAACAACAATTACGGGATTACGGTTTGGCTTACACTCAAACTCCTATTAGGATAGATAACTAGTCTACTATCACAATAACTTATAATCCATTTAAACACAGTAAAACAAAGCACATAGACATAAGGCATCATTTTATTCGTGATTGTGCTGAAAAGAACTTAATCAAATTGGTAAAAGTGGCAACGGACGATAATAATGCTGATTTATTTACCAAAGCCTTTGATAAGTCACGATTTGAATATTTAATTCAACTAAATGGAATGCGCAACCCAGAGTAATTTGACCTTAGTAGAAGTTTATTTCCTTTTATAGCTGTAGTATTTCTTTCTTTTTATAGTAAGTCTGCTAATTTAGGATAGTTTCTATTTTTAGTAAGTTAGTAGGTTATCTTCTTTTATTGCTATTTCTTATGGAAAACAAAAGAAAAAAGAGAGAAAATCATTAAAAAAAAGAGAATATTAGAAAAAGAGTTAAGTCTTAGATGCATAGGTTCAAAGTGACGATAATTAGCACAGTCGTTACAAACTCTAAGTGTTTAGGCTTTCACACATAATGCATCTAAAATTCTAAGTGTTATACTTTATTTTAGTTTGATGTGTTGGTAGGCATAATACATATAGGGAATCTCAAGGCTAATAAAATATTCAAGAAAAAGTCAAACGTGTCGCTAACTTAGATGTATGACCAATCGGTCTTAATTTTTATGTACAAGACATACAAACTTTGAGTCTAAATGAGGTATGCAAACTTTCTGGGGATGTATAGCAACATCAAATACATCTTAAAATGGAAAGAATAGAAAAATCATACAAAATTGAGAGTCAAAAACATGTAACTCTGTTGTACGTAAGTACTGACCTGTTGCCTCTGTTTTGATTCGGGTTAGCAAGATAAGTCGCTTTGTTGTACGTCGGTACAGACCTGTCACCGCTGTCTTGCTAGCTTTAAAAATAAACCTTAAGTCAAACTAAGACACTTTGTTGTATGAAAATACAGACCTGTGTCCGATGTTTGTCTTTTAAAGAAAGTTTGCAAATACCAACAAGTTAGAATCTTTGTCTGTATGCCTTGATCATGAAAGTATGTCTATGTCTGAGTCACGTAAGATAATTTCATGATAAATAAAAATGCCAAGGGATATTCCGAAACGTAGCATGTTTAAAGGGGTAAATACCAACAATCGGCTAAATGGGTATTTCACGACAAACAATCAAAGGAATCAAAAATTCCTAAGTGTGAAAGTTTAAGTACTGAAAGTGAGTATCTGACACCGCTATCTGATTGAACCTTTCTTTGACTATACTCATCAAAATATCTTGTTAAGTGTTTAGCATAGGTTGTAAATTTTAATAAGTGTAGTTTAAGTCTAAGTTAAATTTTTTGTTCAAAATTTTAATTTTACTTTTACTTATATTTATTTTATTTTATTTTATTTTAGTTTATTTTATTTTTATTTTTATTTTACTTAGGAAAAACGTCAAAAATTACTGAGGGTGCATTCATAGTTGAATAAAATAAACATTGCGTGAAAATCTTGTGCTTAGGGTTAAAGATTTGGCATAGTTTATTCCGTTACACAATAAGGTTGAAAAAGTTGAATTTATTTCAAAATTTTCAAAATTTTCAAAGTTTCAGAGTTAATTCGAGTTTAGATTAAACTCGAATTTGGATGATCTCGAATCTGTCAGTAGATTCGAATCTGTCATTAGACTCGAAGGTAGGTAGTATAAATAGGTTAACAGTAATGGTCATTAAATCCATCTGTTTTCGAATCTATACTCTCGAATCTATCTGGCGATTTCGAATCTATTGTTCTCGAGTTTGCCGATTTCTCAAAATCAACTAATGTCGAGTTTCTTACGTGTGGTTTCGATTCTACTCTTAGATCTAGGTATAAACAAGTGTTTTGTACAAGATTCAAGTAGTTTTATACACCATTTAAGCCAAAATCACCGAATTTTGAAGGTTTATTGGTAGAAAACTTGTTTTTCAAATTTACTAAGTTTGGACCGGTAAAGAGTCAAATTAAATGCAAATATCTTTGATTAGAACCTAGTAGGGCTAATGAATGTGATTTTCTGAGTCCAAAATGGTTAAAATCATGGATTTTGGTGATGATGTGGGCCGACGATTTCGAATCTGTTCATGACCAGTCTCGAGCTTGTCAGTAAACTCGAGAAGGTCATTACATTCGAATGTGTCATCAAACTCGAAAAAGTGTTACTTCGAATCTGTTTGTTCGAATTTGTCATTTTATTTGAATTATTCAATTTAAATTTAATTAAACTTGTAGAAATTCAATTGTGTTGGATTTTGTACTTAAACAAGTTCAAAATAAAACAAATTTGAATTTAAACAAGTTTATTCATTTTTAATAATTCTAATATTTTATCTATTGTGCAGACATGGCAGATAGAGTATTCGTGCCTAAGCATAATATGGTCATTCCCCCCGACCATCATATCCCTGAAGCGAAGGGCTTCCGACAGATGATGGATTTCCTAGTGGAGTCTAGGATTTCGTTTGCATTATCCCATAACATCCAAATTGTTATTCCCTATGTGCGGCAGTTTTATGAACATTTGCAAGTTGATTGTACCGTCACCCCAACTGTTCTAAGGACAAGGATAGCAGGACAGCCGTTGGTGTTTTCTGCTGATATGCTTCGTCAAGTTCTGCAGTTGGGAACTCAGGAGGAAGAAAATGGACCTATAGACTTTCCTTTGAGTATTAGGCAGGCTGCCTTTCTGAGGATGGGTTATAGCTTGGATGTTACTAAAGCATCCTATATGAAGAGTGGACTCATAGGTCAATGGAGATTTCTGGCGCACGTATTCATGGTTTGTTTTGCGGCCAAGAAAGCGGGTTTTGATTATATTGTATCGAAGATCCAATCAGGGATTATCGCATTGGTTTATAATCGGCGCTTCAGTTTTTCAGAAATGTTTTTCTCAGAGTTTGTTCATCAAATCACTGCTCCTGAACGCGAAAGATTGTTGCTGTACCCCCGATTTGTGATGATGCTCATCAGACACTTCTTGCCTAATTTGCCGCAGCTTAATGAGATTCAAAGTGTAGCGGTTATCGACAAAAGGATTTTTGCTGATTGCTCTGCTCATATAGGAAGGTTAGCAGTTCCGGTAGAGCGACCTTTGTTTGGAGCTGTAATAGATAGGAACTTTGTAGCACCGGATGATGCCAATTGGGCAAGTGAGATGGACGTTCAGCTTCGACAGCCACAACAACAACAGCAACGACCGCACCCTCAGCAACAGAGGAGACGCCAAAGATCTACAGCGAGTCAAACACATGCAAATAGGCCTTCTACCAGTCATCATCAAGAGGCACAAGAGGCAGGGCCTTCAAGTGCAGCACCTGAATCTGAGCGGATAGCACAAACACTAGAGGAAATCTGGGCTTCTGGGCCTCATGCTAATGAAGAGATAACTGCTGAGCTTGTTGATCAATTGCTAGAGCCTCCAGAAGGAGAAGATGATGTTCTTAGGGATGTAGATGAATATCAACCTGATCAAACCGGTAATGACATGTCATCGTCAGCTACTGAGTCTGAAGATATGGAAGAAATAGAGGTTGAAGTTCCAGAGTCCGTCACTGCAGAACCGTCTGTCCAGATAGGAACCTATGGATCGAGGTTAGTGGTGAATGAAGAAGCCTCACGGCGACGAGCATCTCGGGAGTCTGATGACTCTGATTTTGAAGAAGAATAAGTTGCCCCATTATTGACAAGGCAAAGGGCTAAGCGTCATCGTTTTATGCAGGGAGCTACCTCAGCTTCAGCTACACAGCCTGAAATTCCTCAGCCTCAGGCCCCTCAAACTACCATACCACCACCACCACCACCCGTGGAACAGTATATTCCATCTCCAATCATTCCGACTCCAATACAATCCATTCCATCCACCTCATCCACCTACGCAGAGAATCAAAGGTTTCTTGAGCTAAAGGATAGAGTTGACTTCCAGCAGATTCAAATCTTTGGCCTTACAACGGCTCTCGGTGAAGTACAAAAGCATAATGCAAATCTAGATCTCGAGAATGCCGAGCTGAAGAAGACTGTTGAGAAGGTTCAGGAAGATAACCTAGAGCTGAAAACTTTTGTAGCAGATCAAGCAGCCGAATTCAGATCAATGCGCTCCCTGATTGAGCAATTAATGAAAAATATAAAGGCTCAGGGGGAGACATCCTGCCGTGATCAAGTAGACCTGCACAGGGATGATGATGATAATAATGAAGATGACAATGGCAATGATCCCAACACGCAAAGACAGAATGAGCCAGTAGATTTTTCTGCTGCTCAGGATGCTGAGACTCAGGGGGAGCCGAGTCAATCAGGAGCTGTAGAAGGAGAAGCCAGTTTATCCAAAGCCATAGATTCGGAGATAAATGAGATGATTGAAGCACTTATGGATCTCGATGATGACCCTATGGACCTTGGCTTTGATTTTGAGGATGATATGGAGGAGTTAGAAGAAGGAGAATTTGTTCCCGAAGATATAACAGATTGGAAATCCGATGATGAAGTTTGTGCTGATGAGGATGATGAAGCAAATGAGATCATCGTTCAGCAAAACCCAATCACAGATACTTATGTGATAGACGGAAATAATGTGATTAACATAGAGGTAGTCAATGCTGCTTTAAATGTTGATTCATCAAGGGAAGAGCCTGCCAGAGAGCTCACCAATGAAGAGAAAAGAAAACTATGGTTCAGGGCAGAGCAAAAGGAGTTAGAGTTGAAGAAGAAGATGTGAGTGCCGGGTACTGGAGAGCTATCTGGAAGCATATTGAGCTGGTTCTTTGACCGGGAATTCCAGCTATTCATAATCAAAAGAAAAGATGGTCTCCAGTACCTCAGAAGGACTCTGAAAGTGTTCAACTCCTTGCCGAAGATTGAGATAAAGGCGTTAGCTTGGAAAGAGCTAATCAATATCGGTAACGACCCTTACGCTGAAATAATTGCCAAGATCATAAGAAAAGAAGGAAGGTCAAGAAAGTTCGAACGCCTCAATCCGAGGATAGGTAAACGAGTAATGGATCATTCTCGAATTGATCCTCTGACTGGGCGTCCATGGATGAAAATACAATACAGACCAGTGAGATGTCTGAGAAAGGTACCACTCAAGCCAATGCCACAGGACGTCATGAAAAACCTAAACTGGTGGTATGTGGAGAGTGAAACGGGAGAAGCTGTGATGGAAGATTTTGAAGAAAAGGTGATTCTTAGAGTCTATGATCCCCTTCACCTGGTAAACCTTTCTAAAGATGACCTTCAAGTGCTACATGCTCATAAGATCTCAAGCGACACTCATATGGATAGTGAGGCTAGAAAGTATGAAAATGTAGTTAGAGTGTGTATTGAAAAGGGTTTGTATGCTGGCAGCAGTTTGAATAAATAATAAACAAAGTACTTAATCAAATGTGTGAATTGTTAGAAGCTATCGTCAAGGGGGATTCTGTTGGTACACCCTGTGTGACGATAGCAGTCTAAGTGATCCAACATTGTGGTTTAGCAAGTGTTTGATATATATGTTTATATATGTTTGATAATTATTATTGATTGTATGTTTGAACTTGATGTAACGTATTACAAGAAGTTCAAACATAAAGATCAAAGATAAAATCAAACATAAGTTAAAAACATAAGTTTCAATTCTAAGTTAAATAGGTGATAGAGTAAATTCGAATTCTATAAGGATTGACATTCGAATCTATGACAGATTCGAATGTGTTCCTAGGCAGATTCGAATGTTCCTGAGTAGGCAGATTCGAGAGTGTTAGTGGGGACAATCTCGAATGGGCCTTGGGCCTGATTCGAGTTCGGCCCATGGCAGACTCGAATTAGCCTCTATAATTAGGGATAGACTCGAATAATTATCAGACTTTTTGCAGAATTCGAGAGAGATTAAGCAAAAGGCGATTTCGAGTTTATCATCGGTCTTAGTGTTGTTTTGGAGAGAATCAATTTGTAGGTGCGTCCGTAGTAGTTCGTACAGCTTATTGATAGTCTCCGTGTTTCTAGTGAGAGTTGTTCCCGTCAACCCGTTAACGAGGATTCCGCACTCGTTGACGGTCTCGCGTCTAGATAGATCCGTGTTGTGTAGACCTTACATTTCTCCTTCTTATCAAACTTTCTTGAGCCAGTCTTGTATCTCATTTTGTTATTGGTGGGCTTTCGGTAGAACTTCTTACGAAATGCCTTAGTGAGTAAGGCCATTTGCTTCTTCATTTCTTCTATTTCAGAATCTACTGATGAATCTGATGAGTCTGATTCATAAGAACTGCTGCTTATGACTACCCGCTTTTCCTTCTTCAGCTTATACTTGTATTTCTTATCTGCCAATAAATCTAAAGGGTCAACGATATCTTTTTCTGCTTTCTACTTTCCAGACATTTTCCTTAAAACAACCTCTTGATAGTTGTTAAGGTTCTCAAAGACCATATGGAAATCCATGTCCTCAATGCCTTTTGTCTGTTCAATGCTCATTGCATACTTTTCCCATTTTGGGTTAAGTACGTTCAGAAATTTCACGTTGATGTCTAAGTTGGACTTAGTAACACCGTTCCTTTTCATCTCACTCACTAAGCGTCAAACCTTAAGTACGTGTTCTGTAGCAATTCCCCCTCTCTTGCTCTAAATTTCTCAAATGTCATTAGGCTGTTCCTTGCTCTGTTGGTAGCTGGCCTGTATGATCCCCTCATCAGCTTATACACCTCATCCCAGATGGATTTGGCTGTCTTTGTGTTTGTCAAACAGGTGTAGATGTCATTGGGAATGGGTATCAGTAACAGCTTTCTTGCTGTTTTGTCCCTCAAATTTCTCTGTTTCTGTGCCTCTGTCAGGTTAGTTACCTCAACAGTTCTTTCCAGTATTGGAGGATTGCCGTTGGGTACAGCAGGAATTGTTTCCAGAAACACAGCTAGTCCGTCAGTTAATGACTTTAACATTTCTTCTAACAGGTCGTGGAAACTGATAAATTTCAGAATCTTTCCCTCCATTGTACATATTCTCCCCGGTAGAGAATTGGAGGTTTTGTCTCCGACCCCATTGCAAGTGCGTCTTTAGACATGATGACTAACAGATAGGAATCTTCCAAGATCGAATGATATTTTGATTGAAATTGGAAAAGTTGATCAACTTATGAAAATTGATCAAACTTGAAAGTGTATGTATTGAAACTCGAATTAAGAAGATGACAAAGTTGAACAATGAAGTGATCAACTCGATCAATGAATATGCAAAACTCGAACAATGATATACTCAACTCGAATCAATAAGAAAATCAACTGTTAGAAGAACAATGCAACTCGAATTGGCTTTTGTTCAACTCGAATCAAATACGATGCAACTCGAATAAAGCATTAGTCAACTCGAACAAAACGATGGTCAACTCGAAAACACAAGTAGTAAACTCGAATCAACCTGTTGAAGATTTAAACTTGTTTTCTACAACTCGATTGAATGTTGTTTCCAACTCGAATATACATTCTAATTCAACTCGACTGAAATCGTAAGTAAACTCGAATGGAGTTCAAGTCAACTCGAATGACATTCAAGTCAACTCGATTAAATTTGAAAATCATCTCGATTGAATCTTAAGTTCAACTCGATTGAATCTTATATTCAACTCGAATTACAAGTGTGGTCAACTCTAATGACAAGTGACCACAGTTATAATCGAGTTTCTGAGTTTTTCAATAATTTTAAGACTGGATTTCAATTAATTTTGTAAAAAGGCCTTAATTGAACCCAAATTGGTATCGAAGGTAAGGTTTTTAATTTCAAACACTTTTTCTGTAAGAACTTTGTTCAAAAATAGATCTAAGTACTTGTTTTTCAATGAAACAGTGAAGAAAACTCGTTTTTTCAACTTTTCTGTAAAATCAAATGATCTTTTTCTGTGTTTAGAAATTCAAAACAAGATTATGATCAATCCAATCGATTACCAGTTACCTTCCTTCGATCCAATAATCAAGAACAACAATCAACTGGATTAAAACCCTAGTTGATTTTTCTAATTCGAAAAAAAAATATCAAGAACAGTTTCGAATTTCAACTTTCAATCAAAAAATCATCCTAAAGCTCTGATACCAATTGTGAATCCTATTTATCGATTAATAAATAATTGCAAATAATAAAGAACAAAATCGAGAACACTAACCGAATGATTGTATTATGAACAAACGATTATAGAGATTGAATGAATATGAACAGTTACTGTAGCCCTAGATTCCTTTCTCAATTTCCGTGCAAATAATGATTTCACAAAATGTCAGATCTGTAACGATTACAAAGTCAAAGTTCCTATTTATATTATATTTACAACTTTGAGCTAATTACATTTTGTATCCTAGACTTTTATTTCATCAACATAATAACTTCCAACACTTAAAACTGAAAATTCCAACTTTTCATTGGACTCGAATTCAAGTCTAAAGTACTCGAGCTTCGACTTCTTTGGACTCGAGTTCGAGTCTAAAGTACTCGAGCTTCAACTGCTTTGGACTCAAGTTCGAGTCTATAAGACTCGATCTTGACTTAACTCTTTTTAAATTACTTGGCTGAAAATGGCTAACACATTTCTCGAGTTCATCACACTCTAGCTCAAGTCTGAAGGACTCGAGTTCGACTTTATTACACTCGAGCTCGAGTCTAAAGGAGTCGAGTTTTACTCCTCGAAATATCAATCATAAGCCTTAAAAATCTAGTGAAGTTGCATTTTCCAAGACTCAAAGCTAACTTGCATTGAACTCGAATTTAGAGTCTAATAAACTCGAATTTGACTCTGAAGGAGTCGTGGTGAAGTCTATAGGACTCGGATTGCTCAAAACTTGTTTTCTAGAAACCAAAATTTCTGCAAAAGAGGAAGAGGTTCCTGAAGCTGTTCAAAGTATAACAGCCAAAGGAAAGAAGAAAGCAGTTGTAGACCCTGACCACCAAAGAGCAGCGCAGCTAAAGTTTGAAAAGGCAAGGGCTAAGGAAATGGGTCTTCCTATGGAGAAATATTATGAGTACAGAGATGAATAGCTCCAAGCCTGGAAAGACTAAGAAAGGAAGAAGCCTCAGCCAAACCTGCCAGATCTTTTGCATTCAAAGAGGCAAGCAAAATTAAAAATGCCTTCTTTGGCTGTGCAAAGGAAATTGCTTGAAGCTGCTAAGGAGTCAACGGTTGAAAAGGAAGGTGATAAGGAAAAGAGTGCTCCGGTCTCTGTGACCAAGTCCAAGCAAGCATCCTCTGCAAGAGCCCAGATTCACTTTGACAACTTGGCAAGGTAAAAGTTCTTTGATGTTGCTGACAGAAGACTTGCCAAGCAATCAATTGTCAAAGCTATTCCCATCTCAAGAAAAGGCAAACAGTGGAAGCTACAAATAACCAGAATGGGTGCTACATGCCTAGAACTGGAACCATATGATTACACTGACGTTTCTCAGATGGGATACAGAGAATGGGTGTAGTTGGCAGTTGCCCTGAGCCAGTCTAAGTCTGAAACAGCTAAGACTATCAGGGCATATGTTAAAAAGTTGATGGAAAGAGTGAGAGATCTTGGTCTGATCTCAGAAGAACAAAGTAAGGGTATCTCAGTGGCTACTCCCAAAATAAAGGCCAAGAGGAATAGAAAGGATACAGAGCTGGAGGAACTCCTGATCATGATTGAACACGGTGATGTTGCAGTAGAAATCAAACGAGTAGACCACAGCCTGCCTAAAGGAGTGGAATTTGAGGAAGGCAAGCTGATTGAAGAACCTGAGTTGGGGGTATTTTTTGTAGATCCCCTGACAATGAAGAAGTGATTCTAAAGAGCATCAGACCTGCACAAAGTGGGTCTCAAACAGCTTGATGCATTCAGACTTGCAAACTCCTTCAGGCAATCCATAAAATGGAAAGCAGCCATCTGGGATCAGCTTAGAGGCTTCTATGAAAGAGGGGAGCTTCAACATCCCAGTTTCATGTTCCTCAGAGTCAAAATAGAGGAATTGGATGAAACCAGGGAGCGGCTTGAAGAGTTGTTCGAAGAAGGTGTACCGCCACTGTCTTGAGGTCCATCTACTATCTGAGTAGGTGAAGAATGGAAGATGTCCATCAGTTGGACAGGCTTGCCATTATTTGCTCCCATCATCAACAGTCTAAATTTTTGAGTTTCTATGTACATTAGTTGTACTTTGTTACATTAGTTGTAACTTTTATTTTTACATCAGTTGTAATATATGCACTAGTACATCAGTTGTACTTTTGTAAAAACATGTGTTGTTTATGTAATCAAAAATCAATATATATATATATATATATATATATATATATATATGTATATATATGTATATATATATATATGTATATATATATATATATATGTATATAAACTGATCTTTTACTTTACTTTGATGTTGTAATTTCATTTCAGCAAAATGTATTGTAAAAATATATAGTGGTTAGTGATAAAATCATCTTAGACTGATTATTACAAATAGAGGGAGATTGTTAGGCACAAAAAGGCCTCAGTCAAACATGCTCTACATCTTAGGGGGAGATTTTTAATCAAACCTGTTTGATGCACTTGAAGGTATCATTTAAGGCCTGT
Organism: Centrapalus pauciflorus; assembly: GCA_020465985.1. Taxonomy (NCBI): domain Eukaryota; kingdom Viridiplantae; phylum Streptophyta; class Magnoliopsida; order Asterales; family Asteraceae; genus Centrapalus; species Centrapalus pauciflorus. The sequence goes on along the minus strand of JAANYP010005711.1, from coordinate 53,473 downwards.
TTATGCCTTATTGAAACCTAAAAAGTGATTTGCAATATGAGTCAAAGTTGTTTACCCTGTTGCATTCGTTGCAACAAAGGCAGATTGTCCAAGTTGTTCTGTCTGCTGAATAGGCTGGACATAAATTATCTACGCTGCTCTGTTCTGTTGAGCAGCTTGGACAGATTCTAAGTGTTCTGTTCTTTGTGAACAGAACCTGTTCTTGTGAATAGGCTAAACACTTTATGGAATACGTTTCCAAGTCCTCATGTATTGTTTTTGGCTACAAGATCAGTTTACAAGTCGAAGACAAAGTGGAAAATAGAAACTGCAAAAGCCTGCCTACGCTGTTCTGTTACATGAAGACAAAAGGATATTTGAAATGGGTGACAGACCATTTTTTTTATATCAAAATGGCCTTAACAAAAGAAGAAAGATGCAAAGTTGACATTCCTCATTTGGTTGAAGGCTTATACAACAAAGACAAAAAGAAAAAGAAAACGATTCTGCCACATGAAGACAAGTCTACTTTATCAGAATGTGCAGAAAAGTTGTTTTGTCTTTTTGGAAAGACATCCCACTATCTCATCGTCCAATGAAGAAGCTTCACTGAGATTCTCAGTGAGAGTATAAAAGGAAGCTTCTAAGGATTATGAGACAACTAAGAGTGAGAAATTCAGATCGTGCAATGAAGTATGTTATTCCATGAATGCAAGTCTACTTGAATAGAACAGTAACGTGTGTCTAAGCTGCTCCTATTCAAGCTGTCCATCTGTGTCTTGTAAAATCAGTGAGTTCATCTAAGTGAGTGTATTCATTGTATCTAGTCTGAGTGTGTCTTAGATTAGTTGAACAACTATTGTATTTGTCATCTCAGCTTGAACCTTTCCGCAGTCAAACTTTTTTGTAATTAGCAATTGTTGATAGTATACACAAACATTGAGAAAAGAGTGTTGAGTTTTAATTTGTTGTATTCACCCCCCCCCCCTCCCTCTACAGCTTAGAACAATACTTTAGGGAAACCTTTTGGGACCTACAATAACATTAAATTTCCTTGTTAATATATGGGTCAACAAATATCTTTCTAAGTTGTGCTCACAGGTGATTATATGAAGTTATAGTGCCATTTATGTTTACCTTTTACCCAAGAAATTGCAAATGGGTTCTGGTTAGTTTTAACTCCATTTCCCTTTATGGTTTTGTAGTAATGTATGGATGTTTTATATTCAATGGATTGGTGCACACCATGTGTTCGATAAAAGTTTTCATTGAAATTCAGGCAGTTGATACGCAAGGAGAACCTTTAAATTTGGGAGGACTTACATTAGGAGGCTGAAAGCAAAGTAGGATGACGTTAGTTATTATGGTTCCTCATACATTTTTGATTTAATTAATTTTATTTTAATAATTTCATACTTAATACCAAGGAAAATTTATGCAACTTCGTACATGTTCGTGATTCTTTCTAAAGCTTTATTTTTGGATCATGTTATGACTGAAAAGTCTTGATTTCTTTTATTACTGCAGCTGCTCAAAACTTTGAATAATTTTCCTCTGTCAAATGTAAGCATATTTCCTATATTTGTTCTTCATGTATTAGTTCTCGAATCACAATGCTGATATTTTTCTTTTTTGAGTGGTAATATGTGTTAATTAAAAGAATACAAGAGTTTTTACATCTTGGATTCAATTTCTTTCAATCTTACGTCTTAGAAGTTTCAAGATATTGTTCCTATTACACAATCACATTTAAATATGCGTAAAATCTTTATACATAGATGATAATCAACTCTTTGCTATATATACTTCGTGCTTTTTCTATTGGTGATAATTTATTTTATATGTTTGTCTTATTGTCGCTTCAATTCTATATGTCATTTGTAGCTTTTACTAATGATTGAGAAGGGCTTTGATGTTACCATCTTCGATCTTAAATTTCAACATTGATGGAAATGCATATACCTTTGTGTCTACATATCACACCTATTATCTGTTTCAGCATACAAGATTACCTTTTTGTAGATTAAGGGAGAGAAGAGTAGCAGTTGTTGTAGCAATAGAGCTAAAAATCATTCTTCTGAGTATGATGTTGTAGTGCCGCTAAGGCCAATGACCCCGATACTAAATGCTTTAGATCACATAATAATTGAAAGTACTCCATTGACACAAGAAGTCTAGAAGTATGCCAACGTTACTTCTGAACTATGAACCTCCAAAAGAACCTTTTATTTTGCTTAAAGCTACTCCAAAGCCTATCTAAATTGCATTTAGTAGTCTTGCGAGTCACTCCAAGCTTGCTTTTGTAGCCTTATTTTGGTTTCTTACTTTTGTTTCCAGAAGATGTATTCATATATAATTTGTTTGAAATAAACGAAGACTAAAATACAAATAAGGTAATCAAGGCCTCCTGACATAACCCTTATGTTGTCTTTTTCTCTTTTTACAATTGCTTTAATATGGGGTTCTAAATTTTGTTTGAGTATGGTTTGCTCGACTTTTTTGTTTTATATTAGCAAAATACATAAGTGAATACCTATGTCATTGGAACCTCTTTCTGAATTTAAAGGTATGTTGAAGTAAGAATAGGTAATATGCAGATAATTTTCTTTGGATTTCTTATATAGATTAATATGCTCTATGTCTACTCACACATGCATAGATACAAAGTAACTGTCGAAACACCAAATCATTTTGCTTGCATCGAATCCTTATCATCCCATTGTCGGTTTTAATCTACGATACCGTTAGTCAATCATCACGCCTTTCTTCAATTTGAGTTCAGAAGTTCCAGGGCTCCTCAACCTTCCGGCACAGTAATTCATCAATTGAAGTTAAACTGTGCCTAAATCCAATAGTTATGCTTCTTTGCTTCATCGATTGAAGTTAAACTGTGCTTAAATGAAGGTATCTTCTATAGTCACCATTCCAATTTTACAGCTTCTCTTAATTCATGTGTTACAAAGCAACAATTCCTCCATCATTGTTCTCCCAATTCTGTCTCTGCGGATGTAATCGAACTGCTAGGAATTGATATTTATTACATCATTTGCATTCAATTTTAAATTCAAAGTGTCATGTTTGTTTATTTGTAGAGACCTTTTGAAGGGTACATATGAGCTTTGATTCCATCAAATGGATCTTCAGCCAATGTTACATGTAAGTTTCTTTAGTTTATCATTTTTTATACATTTTACTCCTAACAGCTCCTATCAACGTTACTTTGATTCCTATCTACACAATCATTGCATTTTTTTTGTCATATATATTTCTCTACTTAATAACATAACCCTCAACTGCTCAATGAAATGTTTAAAACACGTTTGTTACCATGACAACGAGGTCATTGGGATTTCACTCTCACTAATGGGTTATGAGGCTAAACACTTGTATGTTCTAATTTTCGTGTTTCACATAGTCTTCTGAGTAACTTAGCAAAATTATTAGTGTTCTTGGATGCTTTGAAAATATATAAAATTTACGATACAATTCCGAAGTCGTTTCTTTATTGTTTTTCAAGATATATGTGGAATTCTTATGTTATTAGGACATAGGGAGTACTTTGACGATGTATGTGTGCTACATTATGTAAAAGTATGCTAACTATGTTTTTCTATGTATCGGTTTGGCTTATTATAATTATCCGAGCAATCAGTCAAAGAACATAACAATTTCTATATTAGTTTATACGATGGTTCCATAATTAGCTTTATGTGGGACAAGATTTGTTATTTTATGTGTTTCGTCAATTGTTTATATCTCATTAAGTAATTATTTAAACTTTTGACATGTTATGTTTAAAATTCGTTCAACGACAATTTGTGTCATTACTCAAACTAAGTATTCAACTATAATAGGTACACATAAATAAACACTTGATAGTAATCAGTTTTTTATTTATGTGGCCGCTTGTTCTTGCTTAGCAATTTTTTGTTTAACTATGGGTGTATTTATGTGTTGGTTTTTATGCAAAAAATATGGTTCGAATATCAGTATATTGTTGTTAGATATGGACTTCTATAAAAAAATGTTAGGGTTAATGTTTTGGATACTTATGGTGTTGTTGGTGAGTGATAATTGTTGGTGTCATACTGACATGGTTATACACTTGTTTATGATTGTACCTGGTTTTTGGTCCTTGTTTCTTTTTACATGTTCATGAAAGTTTTCTAGCTGCTTGGGGTTTCGTTAGCTGCAAAACAATTCATTTGGTTGATTCAATATAAGGGACTTTTCCAGAGTATTGTTGTTTTTACAACCATTATGTGGCGATAAATGGTTTCTTGGCTGCAATCTATGTTCATTTTGGACAGCATATTGGGTGGATTTTGATCTCAGCTAGGGCTGTTTTTACAGCTGTGGTTTGTGATATTTAGACCTGGAAAGAAGGGTTGATATCTATTATTTCTATTATCTATTACTATATTATTAAAGGCCTTAAACAGTCTTCTTCTCCATAGCAGTTAATGTTGAAAATTAAGTATGAAGCCAAATAGGTTATGTCATGTGTCCAGCAATGACGAGTTAGGCTTCACATACTCGCTGGTTTGTATCATTCCATCATGCCTCACTTTGCTTCTTCTTCTCCATCGATTTCCACCGGTATCTCCTCCATCATTTTAATTCCATCCAGCATCTTCTCCATCTTATATCTCTTCTTTGATACAAGTTGTCTCTTCTCCATCTACTTCAACCAGTTTCTTCCATGTGTAGTTACGACAAAAATTTGCATCATTGTGACATGTTTGTGATAGGTACTTATGTTTTCTCTTCCTCTAACATTTTTTGTCGAATAATTTTAACATAGCTTTTGCTTTCTTTTTTTTCCAGGGTTGAATGATGAAATGGCCAACTCAACTGGTTACACGAACTAGCAGGTTTTAATTATTCAAAGATTCGTAATTAAGATTTAATTTCATTGTCTCTGTATTTTGTTAGCGCTTTCTTAAAGTTACAGTATCATCACGTTGCAGGGATTTCATTGCAATCAACTCCTTCAGCCAATTTCATTGTCTATAGCCTGCAATTTGCAAGTTACAATTTTTTTGCCGATAAAGATTCCTTCTGAAGCTTTTAACCTGATATATTTTATGTATACCACATGTTCGATGAAATGTTTCAACCAAATTCTATGTAATTAAGTTACTAATTTGGCTAATTTCCATGGATTTCTTTTTCTTATTATGTTATAAGATGTTTGGCATCAGACTCATTATATTTGTGTCGCTGATTAACTACACTGCTTCTTCTGTGTCAATGGTGTAGGGACTTCTCTTCCACTATTATAAAAAATTGGATATCTAGGAATTTTAACTTGCACTTACAAATGTATATGTGTGTTGTGCTTGCCATTCTTTCGTGGGTCACCAAATGACAGACATAGACCTCTTTATTTAACTTAAATTTGTCTCATGCACTTTTGTATTCATGGGTTATGTTGGTAATTCTTGAAAAAACTTGTGGATGTTTTTGGCAAAATGGACTTAAAATGATGAATGATGCATAGTATATCCATCAAATAAAAAAACCGCTTAAAGTCAAACCGATTAAAACTCAAATTATATTTATCTTTCGTTAATTGTCTTTGTTTTAGATTCAACGAACTTTGTGTAACTTCAATTTAAGTTGCTTATTCCCAAATTCGTGATATTTAGTTTGGGTTGAAATAATTGTGAGGAAACATGAACCGAGACCAAACCTTGTTACAGTCGTTAAGTACCCTACCAACTCGTCTGGAATATAAATCCAAAAATCGCTTTTGAAGTTGTTTTGTTGTTCTCTCCCTCTATTTCAATCTCTTGTGCTATCATTGTTCTAGAAATATTCTAAACTATAATGTTGGCTTGTTGTAGATAATACATATGAGTAAGTTGTTTGTCCAGGATCATCTTTCAAGTAATCACTCCTGTGGAAAGATTGTGATCGTAGTTTCTAGGAAAAGTTTCCTACTAATTTGGCGAGTCCAAGTTTTGATTTGGGTTAAGTATGATTTGTAGAATTGTAGTTTCTAAACATTGGTTTGGTAATATATTGAATTTTGATCTGTGACATTGTTCTTGAGAGATCTTCAAGAAAGTCTCGCTTTAGATGCACAGAAACACCATACAGGTTCTGTTTTCATTTCCATCCATGCATGTTTGCCTTTTGGTTTATTTTATTGTACGTTCAACTTTCTCCCTGATTTACTTCCATCCATGCACGTTCGATTTATGGTTGTTATTTTATTGTAGATTCAATTTTTATTGTGATTTAACAAAAACTCTTGATGGGTCATATTGAGTTACATGTTGACATGCATTATATATATATATATATATATATATATATATATATATAGTCTTTGTTGATATAATTACAAAAAGAAAGTGCTTACCTATTGGATAGGTGATAAAGGTTATTTACTTTCTTCAACCTAACTGATCAAGTATCATGGATTATGGATTTTAAGTCCAACTGATGTATGATGCAATTCCTTTTTATTTCATACTAGCATCAATCTACAATGTTACTCTCAGATATATAAGCCTTTTAAGATTTAGGGGTTTTAAGCAAAGTAATTTTAGGACTTGTGTACTGTTAGTTCTGTCACACCCCGTTACCCCGGTTGGCAACGAAGCGTGACGTCGCGGAAGCATAACCATAATCATAACGAACGACCACTATATGGACGTTTTTAAAATACATCGTTGAAACTTTAAAACATAGTAATGTTTTACATAGTCTGATATGAGTAAAGGAGTTCACAAAAATACAGAGATTTAATTACATAATTAGAATATCCAAAATAATGCAATTAAATCTCCTTCGGTTTGGAAATGGGTGCGACTCCTTAAGTGCGGAAGCTTGAAAATAATTCCGATGTGATGAACTTGCCTTAATTTCCTGAAAATACACGCTAAAATACGTCAACAAAATTGTTGGTGAGCTCATAGGTTTACACGTAAATCTGACTTGTATGGACAACAATAGTAGAGTTTGAATTTATAAAATCATAAATTCCATGTTATGTATTACATATAAACCATCATGCAACCGAAGCTTAATTAAAATGAGTTTGCCCTGTGCAGTATCCCCGACTGTAATACCGTGTGTTGAATATATATGCACTCGCTGTTAGCCGACCCGAACTAACCCGAATGGGGGACATGACTCCCGGTAGATCTATCTACAATATATTCGCGCTTACAAATAAATGCAATTAACGGTTCATGATATAAGGACAGATGGAACCATATGTGTAATACATAATAGAAATGAAGATGTTTTTGTGTCCATATAATAACGAAGCATGTATTTCATCCCTAAAACATAACAGTGTGAAAATAGGGGCTATGAGAACTCACCGAGATTGCGATGGCAAAAACTAGCGTAGAAAGCTATTTAGCGTGAATGGATGGATGATGCGTCGCGTGAGTTTAATCGAGTCCTAAATGATAATAAGGACTTAATATTATATATATATATATGTATATATATATATATGTATATATATATATATATATGTATATATATATATATATATGTATGTACATATATATATATATATATATATATATATATATGTATATATATATATATATGTATATCTATATATATATATATATATGTATATATATATATATATATATATATATATATATATATATATATATATATATATATATATATATAGATTTTATGTCTTAAATCACCCAACATTACAAGTTTATAAATAAAATCCGCTTAAAACGTCAAGTTTATATATATATATATATAATTTTCCAGCTTTTTCAGAGGTTTTTCGGCCTACTTTGAGGCTGTTTTTGACCAAGCTCCAAAACGTTTTAGGCTTTGGTTTTCTAGGACATTAAACTACTATATACAAAGGATTTTTAGAATCAAGAACGGCCATTTTTCGAGATGTTTAGGTTCGTGAAATAGCTCGTTAAAAACCCTATGTTGGCCATTTTTGAGCTGTCAAACTTTCGGTTTCCCAAATAATTTCTGGAGGTCTTAAACTCCAAAATAAATTATGAAAACTTCCAGATCTACAGTTAAGACATAGATCTAACTTTTGAGACAAGAATCAACTCATTCGTTAAGTTATGAATTAGTTATGATTTTTCAAAGTCGATATAAATTTTCTGCCGAAGATCCGCAGTTTATAAACTTGAAACAACTTATGATTCTTGTTGTTTATTCAAAGACTACTTGTATAAAAGTTATAAAAGTTATAGAACACATATGTATCACATGTTTTCATAATATTAACACTTTCATAATGTGTTCATATATTCATAAACACATTTAAAGAAACAACTTAAAAATAAAAACTAGAAACTTATAAACTTATAAACTTGAGTTTTATGAAACTTGTTGTTGTTGGTGATTATATATATTATGCAAGACTTAAATAAATATAAATGTAAGATGAAATAAGCTAGTATTTACTTACTTTGATGTGTTAGAAAGATGGAAACTAGAAGAAGTTGGATCTTGAATTGGAGCACCAAGAATACTTGCATAAAATGAAGAACACTTGAAAAGAAAAATGTTTGTAGTGTGAGTGTGTGTGGGAGCCGGCTTCAAGAGGAGAGAAAGGGATCTTTTTGGTGTGAAAAAAATGAAGAGGAATGCTCTCTATTTATGGAGAAAAGTTGGCCTTGAAAAGATGGTGGTGATGGAGGTGGAGTGAGATCTTGGATGACACTGAAAGAAGAATGGAGGTAGGAGATTTGATGTAGATAGTGCAAGGTTGAAAAAAATAAAATATTGGGGTTGTGTACTATGGGGGTGGCCGGCCATGTGGGGTATTTCAAAGGTATTTTTCTTTTTTTTTTGTATAAAAGTATTTAGAATGTATTCTTGTATTTCCCTTTTCTTGTAAATTCATAAATACTTTTGGATGCATTGTTTTAATAATTGTTTTAGTCTTGCATAATTAATGTTAAGTAATTGTATTAGTGTTTGATTAGTGTCACTAATCATAATTTAATTATGTACTTAGTTGAATTAATCCCTCATATCGTAAATTGATCGGATTAATTGATTTCTCGATTCATCGCACCGATGAATTTGATTCTAATTGAGTTGAAATTTCTAATAAACCTTGTTAATCACTTGATTAATTTCTAATGACCACTGATTAGGCTATAATTGACTATTAAATACAGATTAGGTCATTGCTGCTAACCTGGTTTGGTGCCGGATGTTACAAGTTCTAAAGTTACTTTGAGGAAAATTGAGAGTATTATGAGTTCTTGAGTTAAAACGAGACTGGCGAGTAGTGTGTGTTATATTCAAACTCTTTCAGTTGCTCAAAAAGTAAATACATTGTTTGTCCTTAAGTCAATAATGTATTATTCATCAATTTAGGTAAATAAGTAACTTTATTTGTACCAAAGACATCACTATACTATCATTGTGTTGTTAAATATACCAATATACACCATTGATTACCATGGTAAATAAAGTAAATATAGAGAAGGTGGATGAATAACTGTAGGTTCATATTTGGCAAATTGCAACTTTTAGTCTTTGAATCATTCCGAACAGAATATGCTTCTCATTTTGTGCATGTAATAATCAAGTGGGTGTTGTGGGAGACTGAACAAGCTATGAAATGATCTTGGTTAAACCAATTTTAGTTCTTTATGAATTTACAAATCTTTTAGGAGGACCAAATTATCTTCCTTCCACTTTCCTCTATATAAGCATGCTATATTTGACCCATTACATATTACACTACTCCCTCATTTGGTTGATTGGTTTTATTCTTTTGTGAACATGATGTTGAGCGGATACACAAGACAAGTGTAACCCAAACTATTAAAGTTCCATTAATTACATCAATTTAGAAAATCTCATTACAAATTGTTGTTCAATATAGGTTTAAAATGGTCCCTTAATGTTTTTTACCTTATTGTGAGTCGAGTTTTAATATTTCTATTCTAATCCCTATTTTAGATATAATATATCTTGTTTTTTCTAAATTACATCGGTATATAAGAACTATCTTCTGTTAATCTGTGTTTGTTGATTGAATGTTTGTTGATTTTCATTGCAGGGATCCATTGTTGTGCTTTGGTTTAATAACACTTTTATACTTACTTGATTTGGCCTCCATGTTGCAATCTTGTTTGATGATCTTACTAGGTACGCTGTTGTTAGGCATAAAAAGGCCTCAGTCAAACGTGTTATACATCTTAGGGGGAGATTATTAATCAAACATGTTTGATGCACTAGGAGGTATAATTTAAGGCCTATTGATGCCTTATTAAAACCTGAAAAGTGATTTGCAATATAAGTCAAAGCTGTTTACCCTGTTGCATGTGTTGCAACTAAGACAGATTGTTCGAGCTGTTCTATTTTGTTGAATAGGTTGGACATAAACCGTCCACGTTGTTCTTGACTATTGAGCAGCTTGGACCAAAACTAAGTGTTCTGTTCTTTGTGAACAGAGCCCGTTCTTTGTGAACAGGTTATTCACTTTATGGAATTCGTTTCCATGTCATTATGTATTGTGTTGGACGAGAATATCAGTTTGCAAGTCGAAGACTGTTGGGAAATAGTTTAAGTATGTTCAAATTGTTAGTTAGACTTCTCAGACTGTTAGTAGATTTTATTTGTAAATCCAAAGTTCATGCTGCTAGTTGAAGAAACTCGAGCTGCCAGTGTAAAAGTTCAAGCTGCCAGAGCAAATCAACTCGAGCTGCTCTGTTCATGCTGTCAAGTGATTCAAGCTGCTCAACAGTTTCATAAACAGAATGTGCTGATTTTCAGGAAAAGATATCTACATGAAGATTCCAGCATATCTACTATCAGAGAAGTCATTGTTCGTCAAGGAAACATATCAAGAAGCAATATAAATACATAGAATAGGTCTTTCTATTGTATAGGAGTTTTTTTGCATATTTTGAGTCTGTAATTGCTTTATTGATAGAGTTTTCATAAGCCTCTAAGGTTGTAAAACCCCAAGAACAGTCTGTGTTCTTCGTCTAATCAAACAGATTAGAGGTGATCGTAATCATTGAATTCAGCAATACAAACAGTCTTGATTACTTCTTGTGTTTTATGCATTATTGATTCTGAAAGTTTTTGTTAAAAAATTAAGTGTTATTCCGCAAACTTCTTAATTAAACTTTGTTTCAAAGCAAGATTATTGATTTATACTGTGACACCCTTGCCACCACAACCACCATTTACAATACTCCCAGGATTTTATCACCAACATACAAATACATAATGATCTGATAACCTAAATTAAGTGCGGAAGCATTAAAAACACAAAATAAAAGTAGTGCAACAGTGTCAAACACCCTACGGTGCTACAAGGTACCAAATCTAAGTCTACATGCCCAATACAATTATTACAACATCCAGAATAATAATATATAACATTGTCCCAAAGCATGATTACCGATTATATAGTACCAAATCTCTCGAATCTTCACAATATGACCTAACTAGAAGGTCCGGCGGTAGACTTCCCTTTTCCTGTAAAATAAAAATAAACAACTGGGGAATAAGCAAAGGCTTAGTGAATACAAAGATTACGCATTTTATAAATTTTTATGAAGCCCAAGGATAACACAGATGACCAACATCGGATATCCTCTTCGTACACTAAGTACGGACCAGAGCCGCAGCCCCTTCGAGCTCAAAGCTCGGCATTTAAACATACCATCTGAGACAAACGTACGATCGGGGATGACATACTGCCTACCGGGCCTAGGAGTGGATCAGCTCCAGGTCATATAGCACAGTAACATCAGAGTAATCGATGCGACCCACCGGTCCATCAATAGATGCACAACAATCGAAAGGACATGCAACAAGTAAGAATGTGCATCTAAATCTACGCAAGTTAGTAGAATTCCAAACAAATCATGAAGCAACAGGTCTCAGCAGGCAAAGCTTAACATAAAACAGATATAAACATGCGAAATCTACTGTACTCACAGTGGGTGCGTAAATAAAACTTCAATATTATTTCTCTTCGGGCTATCAACCGGATCCACCAAGTACCCCACTGTGGGTTAAACAACACCACAAGGGACCTGTTAAATTAGTTGCAACAATACCTCGAGTCAAAAACCGTTTAAATTCATAAGACCAAGTTTTGTAAGTTTTGCAATATTTTTCCCCCATTTCGGATCCATATCCAAATTCGAACCACAACTAAGTTTGAACCCATTTCAAGTTCACACCTTGTCCTTTGAATAACTCTTGTTATTTTATGTGTTTCATTCACAATATTCGAGTTTAGAGAGTGGGTTTTCAATTTTAGGCATCAAATTCGAATTTCGGGGGTTAAATTCGAATTTCCTTCGAATTTACTGAATAAACTCGAAATCCTAAGGATAGATTCGAACCATATTCGAATCTAGGGCCTTAGATTCGAATCCATGGTGTCAAACTCGAATTCCTGCTCGAATTTAGTACAAAAATCGAGTTTTTTCTTGCATTTCGACTGTGTTCTTGGTATTTTCGAGTTTGTTCATCTTTACAACTTAAATCCTTCATTTCAAAGCCTAAAATCATGAATATATCAGTATTATACCTAGGTTTGATTCTATTACACATATACTATCATATTCTAGCTAAAACTCAAGCAAAATCGGCTTTAAATCGCATAAAAATGACTGATTCGAACTTATGTTCTTCAAAACCGAAACACAAAATCTTAAAAGAGTCAACTCTTACCTTAATCCGTATGAAATCTAAAATCCAACCGTAGATTGTTGTTGTACTCCTCGAGATCTTTCCGATGACGTATAAATCTCGATAGTCGGCCGGTCGGTTTGTGAGATATCTTAGAGAGATGTAGAGAGAAAACTTCTAGAGAGAGAGTCTAGAGAGAGAGTGAAAATGTGAATAATGAAAGGCTTTTAGCCTTTTTATTCAACTTTCTTCATTTTTGCACATTTCACCCCTCAACTTAACCGATTCCATAAAAGACTGATTTATTCTTTAAATTTATCATTACTAGCTTTTATAATTCATACTACTTCCTAACAATAATTCAGAGTTCAAATTTTCTTGAAATAACAACAAACTTTCTAAATATCCCAAATACATGATAATTGCTCATAATTCAACTTAATTACAAATTATTCCACCTAAATAGATCCAAATTACAGTAATTGAATTCGAGGATGTTACAACATGGGCTCCACCACGCTCAAACTTCGTCCTCGAAGTTTATTTGGATTCGAATACATACTTATACTTTTTCAACGTATCAACTTTTGTCTCCCAAATGTGATTTACTTCTTTGTTATGCTTCCAACATATAATACCATTTTAATGTCTTTGTTTCTTATCTTCATTAATTTCATATCTGTAATATACTCCGACTTCTTTACATGTACTAACCTTTCATGAATTCCAATTCGGTATAATCATCCCAATGTTCATTACCAGTTGTGAAGATTACATAAAGCTTTTCCAATAAAACACCAAGTGCTATTTCGATATTTCCTTAAATAATTCCAAATGAGATAACAGATTCCTAACTTTTCTGTTATTCTCAATGAACCAATACACCATAGTGCTAACTTGTTCCTTTTTGTTGATACTTAAATCCAGAATACATGATCTCATCATGTATTCAAATATGAAAATAGTTCATTTATTTTGACCATTTGTCGAGGTCGGTAAGCTGTACTCATAGTTATATGAGTGCATAATCTTACTTGTAAAGCAAACCAAAAGTTGAACATGAAACAACTCCTCTAATAAGACATAATCAATTCTAGAATACCATGGAAATAATGATAACCTTACTCATGCACATCTGTGCAATTCTTTCTAGCAATAACCTTCTTGAGTCCGTATATATAATATACTGAATTAATCAAGTTGTCTACTATCTACCAATCGTAGAAAACTTCTTAATTCTTGCAATACTGCGAGACAACTTTTAAATTCTCAATCACTCCCCTTTTTAGCAGAATCCTCCGAGATCCACTTCCAGAAATCACATATCCCAAAATATAATCTATTATAATCAAACTCACGATTTGACATATTCAACTTTAAACTTATACCCACATATCATCGATAATTATGATTACAGATTTCCCCCAACATTGATATACAAATCTTTATTCATAATGTCCATGAAACAGTTGGGTTGTTGGCTATCCCAAATGGCATAACAAAATACTCGTAAAACTCATAACTATCCCTGAAATCCATTTTCAGTATTTTATCCTTACAAATCCTTCAACTAGTGATATCCTGAACATAAATCAATCTTTGAATAATAACCAACCCCTTGCAACTGATCAATAATCATCAATTCCTGGCAGCGAATACTTACTTGTTATAGTCAATTTGTTCAATTCATGTTAATCTATACATATTCTCATTATGACATCCTTAGTTTCATAAACACTATCAGGCTCCCCATGACAAAGAACTCAATCTAACGAAACCCTTATCTAATAACTCCTAAAGCTATTTCATCATCTCTTACATTTCAGTAGATGCATACCGATACGAAAAACAAGCTATTGGAGAAGCTCCAGGGATCAAGTCAACACAAAATTTCACGTGTCTTTCAAGTGGCACATCAGACAAGTCTTGGTATCAATAACATATACCAAACAAAACTCACAGCCCTAAGCAATCAGCTTTCGGGACCTAACAGTCATCATTAGACATTGATCCCCACTTCTCCAATACTCATATATACAAATCTCTCGCCTCCTTTTGGCGTAGTTATCTTTATTATTCCTTCATTGCGAACTACATGCGTCTTGTTACATATATGTAATAAGTTCTTTCTAATTATCGTATCAAATCACCGATCTCTATTGAAATCAAGTCAGGATTGAGTACTACCTCCTCAATCACTAAAGTACAATCATGATACACATGATCTACGCTAACTAATGTGTTACTTAGCAATTTCAACATCAATCACAATAGACAACTTAGATCAAGGTATTTACACTTGTTGAACAAAAGCAGTAGACACAAATAATTGATCGACACCAAGATCAAACAGAACTCATGATCACCTCCGAATCTTCCTTAGATTCCGAATCGTAATACTAGACTTTTCTTTGTTGTATAAGCAATTTCCCTAGTGTCCAAAGTCTCTTTAAACTATTTATGTTTAATCAAATCTCCATTTCATTAAGTATTATATCCCTCTTCCGATCAATTATACTTCGCATGTATCTCTTACTTTACACTTCGCATTGCATATTCCAAATCCCATTCAATATTAACACAAGTCACTTATTCTCATACCTCCGCTCGCTTTCTCAGAAATGCTTGAATTATTTTCATTTCTGTTATAAAATTTACATATTTCAAATATTGAAATAGCCTCTTTGACTTCAACTACATCAAATTCTCATGAACAGTTCGTGTCATACGTTCTCAACCACAACCTTTGTAAGCTTAAAATATTCAATACAATGTACCTTACCGTTTCCTTTTAATACAAGTTGATGCTATTTTGTTTTATGATAAACACTACAAGTTGCTATCATTCCCTCAAACATATCACATATGATACTAATACTATTAGTTCCAATTCTTTTAACTCATCATGGTCAAACTTAAACTTCATTACAACTTCTAAACTCATTCATAAATTTCCAAGAAGTCTATAACATCTTTTCCAATTCAAAGCTTCCAAGTTCATCTTGGCTATTCATCTACTGCCTATTTATATACTCGAATATTCTCATTCACAAACATGATTATACGTATATTAGTAATAAAACTTTATATCACTCGATTTCACGTTAACTTCAGCATCATAGAACTTCGATGAAATATTACATATGGAATCTTTAAAGTACACTTCTAACTCTATGGATTAACGTCCAAAAGTTATAACCACAAAGATCTCATCTCCTTGTTGAACCTTTCATTCATAGTTTCGTTATGTGATATCATTACATGCTAATTCTTTGGTCGAAAATTGCAATTTCTGCTAAAATGGCCCACTTTTCCACAATTATAACAAGTATCGGCCTTCATTGGACATTTGTTAGCCTTATGTCCAAATTGATTACAATGGCAACACCTCTTACTTCTATCACGTTTATTTGTTCTTGACCTCAAGTATAGTCCATTTAGTTCATCTTCTCCAGACTTTAAAATCTTTCCAATAGCTCTTTCTTCATGATTAACATGTGATACGATATCAGGCTCACCATATTGCCTACTAAACAACAACTTGAATTGTTCCCAGCTAAAGGAAGCAATCAACTTGGATCCCAATTCTTTTTCCCAACGGTCCCACCATTCCTTAGCTTGTCCAATCAATTGATCCTTAGCTAAAAATACCTTATACTCATCCTTACAATTCATCTCCCTAAAGATTTGTTCCATAATTGTAATCCACATTTCTGCTTCTTCAATTCTCCGAGATCCAATGAATGTTGGTGGTTGCCAGTCCTTGAAGGATTTAATTACATATTTCTTGTAATTCTCATTTATTCCGGTTTCATAATCAATCTTTTCCTTGCCCTTGTCTTTACGTTTTGCTTTATTTCTAAAGTTTATGTCATCCTTAACATAATTCCTTTCATGTTCCATTTCTTCTTTTCTCTTGTCTTCTTTTCTTTTGGCTTTGGCCTCATCTCGAGCCCGAAATTGATCTTGAATCATTCTGTTTTGTTCTGCCATCATTGATAGCACCATTTCCCTCGTTTCTCGTGGCGTCATTCCTTCTCCAGACACGTTCTGAAATAATAAACATATAACTTGTTTAGTGACATGTCATCCATTTAAAGACACCACTCATTTGTCCCGTATGATAGTCAATCTCTTATAATTACTAGATCATAACCTATCTTAGTTCAGATCATTACTTAAACCACTACATATCATTACCTAATGTTTGAGATCAAGACCTCACGGACACTTGAATCTCAAACTACTGCTCTGATGCCATCTCGTGTGACACCCTTGCCACCACAACCACCATTTACAATACTCCCAGGATTTTATCACCAACATACAAATACATAATGATCTGATAACCTAAATTAAGTGCGGAAGCATTAAAAACACAAAATAAAAGTAGTGCAACAGTGTCAAACACCCTACGGTGCTACAAGGTACCAAATCTAAGTCTACATGCCCAATACAATTATTACAACATCCAGAATAATAATATATAACATTGTCCCAAAGCATGATTACCGATTATATAGTACCAAATCTCTCGAATCTTCACAATATGACCTAACTAGAAGGTCCCGCGGTAGACTTCCCTTTTCCTGTAAAATAAAAATAAACAACTGGGGAATAAGCAAAGGCTTAGTGAATACAAAGATTACGCATTTTATAAATTTTTATGAAGCCCAAGGATAACACAGATGACCAACATCGGATATCCTCTTCGTACACTAAGTACGGACCAGAGCCGCAGCCCATTCGAGCTCAAAGCTCGGCATTTAAACATACCATCTGAGACAAACGTACGATCGGGGATGACATACTGCCTACCGGGCCTAGGAGTGGATCAGCTCCAGGTCATATAGCACAGTAACATCAGAGTAATCGATGCGACCCATCGGTCCATCAATAGATGCACAACAATCGAAAGGACATGCAACAAGTAAGAATGTGCATCTAAATCTACGCAAGTTAGTAGAATTCCAAACAAATCATGAAGCAACAGGTCTCAGCAGGCAAAGCTTAACATAAAACAGATATAAACATGCGAAATCTACTGTACTCACAGTGGGTGCGTAAATAAAACTTCAATATTATTTCTCTTCGGGCTATCAACCGGATCCACCAAGTACCCCACTGTGGGTTAAACAACACCACAAGGGACCTGTTAAATTAGTTGCAACAATACCTCGAGTCAAAAATCGTTTAAATTCATAAGACCAAGTTTTGTAAGTTTTGCAATATTTTTTCCCCATTTCGGATCCATATCCAAATTCGAACCACAACTAAGTTTGAACCCATTTCAAGTTCACACCTTGTCCTTTGAATAACTCTTGTTATTCTATGTGTTTCATTCACAATATTCGAGTTTAGAGAGTGGGTTTTCAATTTTAGGCATCAAATTCGAATTTCGGGGGTTAAATTCGAATTTCCTTCGAATTTAATGAATAAACTCGAAATCCTAAGGATAGATTCGAACCATATTCGAATCTAGGGCCTTAGATTCGAATCCATGGTGTCAAACTCGAATTCCTGCTCGAATTTAGTACAAAAATCGAGTTTGTTCTTGCATTTCGACTGTGTTCTTGGTATTTTCGAGTTTGTTCATCTTTACAACTTAAATCCTTCATTTCAAAGCCTAAAATCATGAATATATCAGTATTATACCTAGGTTTGATTCTATTACACATATACTATCATATTCTAGCTAAAACTCAAGCAAAATCGGCTTTAAATCGCATAAAAATGACTGATTCGAACTTATGTTCTTCAAAACCGAAACACAAAATCTTAAAAGAGTCAATTCTTACCTTAATCCGTATGAAATCTAAAATCCAACCGTAGATTGTTGTTGTACTCCTCGAGATCTTTCCGATGACGTATAAATCTCGATAGTCGGCCGGTCGGTTTGTGAGATATCTTAGAGAGATGTAGAGAGAAAACTTCTAGAGAGAGAGTCTAGAGAGAGAGTGAAAATGTGAATAATGAAAGGCTTTTAGCCTTTTTATTCAACTTTCTTCATTTTTGCACATTTCACCCCTCAACTTAACCGATTCCATAAAAGACTGATTTATTCTTTAAATTTATCATTACTAGCTTTTATAATTCATACTACTTCCTAACAATAATTCAGAGTTCAAATTTTCTTAAAATAACAACAAACTTTCTAAATATCCCAAATACATGATAATTGCTCATAATTCAACTTAATTACAAATTATTCCACCTAAATAGATCCAAATTACAGTAATTGAATTCGAGGATGTTACATATACTCTGATAAATTCAAATCAGTTAGTCTTGGTTATTTAGTTTTAGATCCTGACAAGTGGTATCAGAGCCACAGGTCGTTCTTTACTTTTCAAAGTCGAAAACTTTCTTTTAAATTTTCAAGTGTTTTGTAATGGAGTTTGAAAATAGCAGCAGTGGATCTGGGCAAGGACTTAAAGTGCCTATGCTCAAGCCCACTGAGTTTGAGATGTGGAAACTCAGGATTCAACAGCATATTCAATTCATTGATTATGCCATATGGGAAGCTGTTGAATTTCCTCCTACAGTTGATCCAGAACTTGATGATGAGGGAAAACCAGTCAAAACTCCTCCAAAAAATGAACTAGAAAGGAAAGCTAGAATGAATGAAGTGAAAGCACTTACACTTTTACAAATAGCCATTCATAATGCTTATCAACATCAGTTCAAAAAGTTTTATACTGCTCATTCTCTTTGGAATGCCTTAGAGAAGAGGTTTGCTGGTAATGCCAGTACCAAGAGAAATCAAAAGGATCTCCTGAAACAGCAGTATGAAAACTTTTCTGGTGGCAAGAATGAAAACCTTACTCAAATTTTTGACAGGTTCAACAAACTAATAAGTGAACTGGAAAGTGCAAAAGTCAATCTGGATCAAGATGAAGTCAACAGAAAGTTTCTCAGATCTCTTGAAGAAGAATGGACAGTCTATGCTGCACAATGGAGAACAAAAGACACTCTTGATGAGATAGAATTGGATGATCTGTATAACAGTCTAAGAGTGTTTGAGACTGAAATTGATGCTAAAAAGAAATCCTTTTCTTATAATCACAATACTGCTCTTCTGTCTTCTGAAAAATCTAATAACTGTGATTCTTTTTCAGGTGGTGATGGCAGCTCTACTGAAACTCGCTATGAGGCTTTTGTTGCCAATGATGGACTACTTGCTCTAAATGTTGAAGACTTGGAACAAATCCATCCAGTTGATCTTGAAGAGATGGACTTAAAGTGGCAACATGCAATGCTGACCATGAGGGCCAAAAGATTTCTTAAAAGAACTGGAAGGACCAACTTTCAAGCCAGAACAGAAGGCAAACCAACTTTTGATAAATCAAAAGTGGAATGCTATAAATACCATAAGCTTGGTCACTTTGCCAGAGAATGTAGATCTCAAGGTCAACAGCCATCAAGGACTTCACAGCCCATTCAAACATCATCATCAACAGCACTTGTCTCTCAAGAAGACAATGTGTTTGACTGGAGTGATCAGACAGAGGAAGAATTTCAAAATCAAGCTCTAATGGCAGAAACATCAAATGTCTCCTCCACTAAACTACCATCTGAGGTAAATTCTAAACTCTGCTCTCAATCATGCAAAAATATGGTTAAAAAGTACAGAGATCATAATGAGAGCATGTGCAAAACTCTAGCTAAGATGGAAGAAAGGAGATATGAATACATGCAAGCCATAGAAGATCTGGAAAACAGATCAATGATTATAAGGATAATGAGATTCAAATGGGGTATGATAGAACCTATCATGAGTGGGAGAAAAAGGAGCTAAACAAGAAAATAGAATCTCTGAATAAAAAGGTAGAAGAGACTGAACAAAAGGTGTTAGAGGCTAATAAGAAACTAGAATCTGTTAACATAGATCTAGGAAACTTTAAGTTAGCAAATCAAAAGCTGGAACACCTAATGGAAGTCCAATTTAAAGATAGAGTAAAATCTCAGGTTAATCCCAAATAAGGAATAGGATACAGAGCTACTCCACCTCCATACAACAACAAGTACATTCACCCAATGAGTGAGGTTGCTGATAGACTTGTCAATGAACCACTAGATGAGTCTATGACTATTGTAGATCCTATCCTTGATAACAGTCCTGAATCAAAGGAAGATAAAATTCAAAATAGAGACTGTGACACGTTGAGTGCACCCATAGAGGTCCAAGCTCCCAGTAAGAAAGGAAAAGAGAAGATGAGTGTATGCAATGCTATTCCACAAGTTCCTGTATATTCTAATTGTAACACTGCATCTTCATCAAAAGGAAACAAAAGAGGTAAAATTGTTTCTGTCTGCACATGCCAAAAGCATGGTGTTCAAAAGTTTCCTAAACAACAGCAGGTAAGAGGAAATCAGAGAAACAAGAACCAGGAATTGACAGAAAAGTCTGGTTCTCCAATTCAAACTGTCAAAAGGTGTTTTCACTGTGGAAGGAAGAATCACCTAGCCAAGGATTGTTTTTATAAACCAGCTGTTGCAAAACAGACTGTGAAACACACAAAACCAAATCCTATATAGGCAAAGCACTCAAAGGTGAAACCTTCCACATCAGTTCCAAAGAAAACAGTTGATCACAGGTTTTCAAAAGTTAATAAAAAACAGTCCACACATCAAAAACAAGTTTTGGCAAATCAAAAACAAGTTTTGGCAAAGCCTAAATCAAGTTTTAAACAAATATGGTGTGTCAAGGACAAATCTTCAGCTCAAACTGCTAATGCAAAAGATCAGACTGCTAAGTCAAAAACTGAAGCTGTTAGCACTTCAAACACAGATCAAGCTGCTGAGCATCAATCTGGAACTGCTAGTGAATCATCTGAGACTGTTAGAAGAAAAGATGATCAAAATAGTTGGATACCTCATATAGTCACCATCCAAAGACTCCATCAGTAGATCTCACTAAATATAAGAAGTCAAAAACAGTATTTAGTTATGTCAATGTACAAGGCCAACCCAAAACCAATTTGGTTTGGGTTTACTCCACTACTGACTAAGCTGTTATCTGTGCAGGGCAACCACAGGTCTTCTCATAAAACAAGATGGCATTTGGACAGTGGATGCTCTAGGCACATGACAGGCAATTCTGAATGCTTGTCAAATTTCAAAGGTTTTGATGGAGGTTTTGTTGCATTTGGAGGCAACTCAAAAGGAGGTAAGGTTACAGGTAAGGGTACTGTTAATGCAGGCAACATGACATTCCATGATGTTTTGTATGTTGAACAGCTTAAGTACAATTTATTAAGTGTCTCTCAAATCTGTGACAAACAAAACATTGTTTTGTTCACAGATTCTGAGTGCATTGTTCTTTCAAAAGATTTCAAAGTTCCTGAAAATCTGGTTTTACTAAGAACACCAAGAAAGGACAATGTCTACTGTTTGGACACAGATCTTTTGTCTAAATCAAATACTTTAAGCTGTTTGATATCCAAAGCATCATCCAATGAGTCTGCTCTTTGGCATAGAAGGATGTGTCACATGAACTTCAAGTCCATGAATGTTTTAGTTAAAAAGAATCTGGTAAGAGGCTTACCACAAAAGGAGTTCATTTGTGATGATCATTGTGTAGCTTGTCTTAAAGGCAAGCAACACAAAACTTCTCATAAGGTCAAAGAAGTAAATTCAATCTCATCTGCTCTTCAGCTGATTCATATGGATCTATTTGGTCCAACATCTGTCTTGAGTTTGAATAAAAGGGCTTACTGTTTAGTCATTGTTGATGATTTCACCAGATTTACTTGGGTTTACTTTCTTAGGTCCAAAGATGAAACTGCTGAGCTAGTTAAGTCTTTTATCCTTAAGATAGAAAACCAATCCAATTCCAAAGTTAAGGTGATAAGATCAGACAATGGAACTGAATTTAAAAATCACATTCTAAACAGTTTCTGTGAGTCCAAAGGCATTGCTAGACAATATAGTGCACCAAGAACACCACAGCAAAATGGTGTAGCTGAAAGAAAGAACAGAACATTAATTGAGGCTGCTAGAACAATGTTAGCTGATTCAAATCTGCCAATGACTTTCTGGGCAGAAGCTGTTAATACAGCCTGTTATGTTCTAAATAGGGTTCAGGTTGTTCAATCACAAGGGAAAACTCCCTATGAGTTATTCCATAACAGAAGTCCCCTAATAGCTTTCTTCAAGCCTTTTGGATGCCCATGTACTATCCTTCACACTAAGACTCACTTAGGGAAGTTTGAAAGTAAAGCTGAAGAAGGATTCTTTGTAGGATACTCAATTCAAAGCAAAGCCTATAGAGTATATAACAGTGTGTCTAAAACCATTGAAGAAAGTGCCAACGTTGAATTTAATGAAAATACTGCTAATATCAAAGGCACTGGTCCTGATTGGTTGTTTGATTTAGATTCACTAACAAATTCTCTGAGCTTTGTTGAGTATACTGCAGAAGCTGAGGCATACATGGTTGAAGCTGCTAACACAATTTCTCATGCTGCCAATACAACTTCTCAAGCTGTTGGCACAAAGTTTCAGACTGCTGCAGATTCCACAAGTTGGGATGATTACACCACTCTACCACTTCTGTCTTGTGATCCTCAAGGGGTCCTGAATGCTCAACATGATGCAAATCTAGATACTGAAGTGCCACTCTCAAGTCCTGAGAAAACAGCTCCAACACAAAGGGAAACAGTCCCAGATTCAAGTCAAGCTGTTCCTGAAGCTTATCCTTTTACTGGTCCTGATGGAGATGATACAAATCTTGGATCCTCTTTTCAGACTGAGAGAGAGCCTACACTAAGGGTTCACAAATATCATCCTCTCAATCAAATACTGGGTGATCCAAGCACTCCTGTACAAACAAGGAAAATGGTTCAAAATGAGACTGCTGCTACTGAACAAACAGTTCCTGAATTAGCCTAGCTGCCTTTGAGAATGCCTGTTTCATGTCTCAACTAGAACCTAAAAAGGCATCAGAAGCATTAAAAGATTCATCCTGGATTGAAGCTATGCAAGAAGAGCTTCTACAGTTCAAAATTCAGAATGTATGGACTCTGATGGATCTTCCTAAAGGTAAGAGAGCAATAGGTACAAGATGGGTGTTCAGAAACAAGAAAGATGAGAGAGGGATAGTCATCAAGAACAAAGCCAGACTAGTAGCACAAGGGTACACTCAAGAAGAAGGCATAGATTATGATGATGTATTTGCTCCAGTAGCAAGAATTGAAGCCGTCAGACTATTTCTAGCCTATGCAAGCTTCAAAGGATTTAAAGTGTATCAAATGGATGTCAGGTCTGATTTTCTGTATGGGACAATTGAAGAGGAGGTATATGTGTGCCAACCTCCTGGTTTTGAAGACTACAAGTATCCAGACAAAGTTTACAAGCTAGACAAGGCTCTCTATGGTCTCCATCAAGCCCCCAGAGCATGGTATGACACTTTGTCATCATACCTTCTACAGAATGGATTCAAGAGAGGCACTCTGGACAAAACACTCTTCACTAAGTCTATCAAAGATGAGATTCTGCTTGTCCAAATCTATGTTGATGACATCATCTTTGGTTCAACCAATGATTGTTTGTGCAAAGAGTTTGAGGCTTTAATGCACAAAACGTTCCAAATGAGCTCAATGGGAGAACTTACTTTCTTTCTCGGATTACAAGTTAAGCAGAAACCTACAGGTCTCTTCATAAGCCAATCAAAGTATGTGAAGGACATACTGGACAAATTTGGATATCAAGACACCAAAGCTGCAAGCACTCCAATGGATCCTCATAAGCAGCTTCATACAGACAAAGATGGCATAGATGTGGATATTCATTTATACAGATCTCTTATAGGATCTCTTATGTATCTAACATCTTCCAGACCTGATATCATGTTTGCTGTCTGTGTGTGTGCTAGGTTTCAATGCTCTCCAAAGGACTCTCACTTGGTTGCTGTTAAGAGAATCTTTAGATACCTTAAAGGCCAACCACACTTAGGCCTATGGTATCCTAAAGACTCTCCCCTTGTACTAACTGCTTATTCTGACAGTGACTATGGTGGATGCAACATTGACAGGAAATCCACAACTGGTGGATGTCAATACTTAGGAGCAAGATTGGTCTCTTGGCAATGCAAAAAGCAAACAACTGTGTCCACATCATCCACTGAAGCAGAATATGTAGCAGCTGCAAGCTGCTGCTCCCAGGTAATGTGGATTCAAAATCAACTAAGAGACTATGGTATGAATTTCTTATCCAATCCTATTTATATTGACAACTCAAGTGCAATCAGCATTGTGCAAAACCCAGTAAAATTCCCAAAAACCAAGCATATAGAAATCAGATTTCACTTCATCAGAGATTGTAATGAAAAGAAGTTAATCCAAGTTACCAAAATACATACAGATGATCAGTTAGCTGATCTATTTACAAAACCTTTTGATGTAGGAAGGTTCACTTTCCTAGTATCAAATATTGGTATGGTAAACATGGATTAATTGGTTTTCATTATTATCTACTCAGTATGCTTATTTAAGGGGGAGACACTGTTTCATTGAAAAGATGCTTCATTTCTAACTAACAGCTTGAGTATTTTCTCAAGCTGCTAGCTCATTTTCTCATGCTGTTAGTTGTTTTCACTTGATCTGTCAAAGTGTGCAGGGTATTTGAGTAATTTCTCAAATGTGTGCGCGGGACCCAACCTTTTCGAAACCTTTAAAGGTCCCATTTTCGTTCAGTTGTAACTACCAGTTACATATCCTTCTTCCACGCCCTCTTGCTTTCTCTCTGAACGAATCACACATTCTTCTTTCAAACCCTAAACCGTCGTTTCTTCATCAATGGAGTTTGTAAAAGAACACAACTGCCTCCCATACACCCTAAAACACTCTGAACTTCAACCGTTTCATGCAATGATGGATTTCCTCAGGCACTCCCATATCCATTATGCCCTATCCATTAACCCTACTATATACATCTCCCATATTGAACAATTCTGGAATCATGCATCTGTTCAAACCATCAATGGAGTGCCTACTCTCGTATCCAAGATTGATGGAACTGTCATCAATATCACTGAGGAATCCATCAGACATCACTTGCATCTTCAAGATGCCTTAGGTATAACTGACCTATCCCTTCAAGCTTTGCATTTTGGTCTTCAAAATATTGGATATAGGGGTCCTGCTGATTCTTTTACTTTTCTTAAGGCACACTTTTCTCCAAAATGGAAATACCTTGTGCATATTATTCAGCAATGTTTAAGCCCCAAAAGAACTGGTTGGTCTGAGTTTTCTTCAAATAATTCCACTGCCTTAGTGTGCTTTTCTACTGGCCAACAGTTCAATTTTTCTAACATGATTTTTCAGGGGATGTTAAGGCATCATTCCCAAAAGAATGGGAAATTTCTGATGTATCCTAGGTTTTTGGCAGAATTTATTGCGCACACCTGCACAACTCCACATTTACATAAACGGATACATGTTTCCCATAGGCACTCACTGTCTTCAATCAAAAGGCTGTTAAAGCCAAGTGCCAATTTTGTAAGTATAGATGTTCCATTGCCCTCTGCAATGATGAACATCATTCCAGGAAACAGAGGAGAGGGTCCTGAGCAGACACAGCCCAACATTCCTGCTTCACCCCCAGGACCCCAACCCACTCCTCATGATACAAATATTCCATCTGATCCTTTTGTACAGCCAAAACGCCCACTAAAATACTTATATAAAAGGAAAAGGGGACCAGGAGCTCCTTCCTCCTCCTCCCCTAGACAAGAGCCATATATCCCTGTGCAGGAGGATACTTTTGCACAGAATATCCAAAGGGAACCAGTTGAGGAAACTCCCATCCTCACTCAGGAGGTGAACATCTCTTCAGAGATGGTTCATATGGGTTCTGTGGCTGGCACTACTGATGTTTCTGCAAAAGAAGCACAGGCCAGTGCCAACATATCTAAGACCACACCCATGGCAACAGCCAGTGTGCAAACACAAGCTGGAAGTCCCCAGAACCAATAACAGAGGGGCCCAGAAGTTTCTACTTCTGGTATCCATGTCAGTGATAGATCACAAGCACCTCAGGTGTTTTCTGATCTTGAGACTAGTCTGCAACTAATGCTTTTGACGGATCCCAAGCTAAAACCTGTTGTAGCCATGTTGGAATATCAAATGTCCATCATTGCTGCACAGGGGGCTCAAATTTTTGCACTCAAGCAGGCAGAGGGTGCTCAGAATAAAAGAAAGGATTATCTTCACAAGGGGTTCACCCTCTGTGGAAATAAAATCATGAAATTACAGCAGATGATTCAAACCCACGGGGCAAAGGTTGTAGGTCCTTCTGACCAAACCAATGCTTCCAAAAAGGGGGAGAATCAGGAGGTTCCCAAATCAGTCCAAGCAGCTCCAACAACAACAGTTCAAGCAGCATCAACAGTCCCACCTTCTAGGCTAGCAGTCCCAACAGCTTCTCAAGCTGTTAGCCTAGACACTCAAGCTGCTTCTTCAAAAGCTACTGGAGTGGTGATCAGGGAAGGCTTTCAAGCTCCATCAAGTACAGTCCAAGCAACATCCTCTTCTGAAAAGACAAGGGCAAGGGCATTCTTATTGAATCTCCAAAGCACAAATTCTCATCCAAAGAAGCCCAGATTGCCTTTGATGCTGAAGTTGCCAAGAAATTGGCAGAAGAAATGGACAAGGAATTAGATCAGCAAGCCCAGCCCCCAATAGATGATGATGAGACATTAGGTGATTACCTAAAGGGGTTTGTGGGCAAACAAGGTGAAAAGAAGAGAAAGATGCCAACAGGGCACACCAAGGCTGAGCACAGAAGATTCTTAATCAATTTTGCCTTTGCAGCAGGTATTCCAAAGAAAATGGCTCAGTCCATGACTACTGAAAAGCTGCAGGAGATACATGATAAAGAAATGGAGAAAAGAAAGAAAACAAAAGTCTCCCCAGAAGTTCAACCATCCCAAGAAGTCCAACCATCAAAGAAATCAGTCCAAACTGAAGCTGCTGCCAGTGCACCTGTTCCCACTGATAAAGCTGTTGTTTCTATTCCTTCATATGTTAAGAGAGTGCTATTTGATCAACAACTGCAAAAGGCAATGGAGATAGAGAAGCTAATTGATCAGCATGATTTTACAAAGCCTTTGATTAATTACTGGTATGCAAAGTCACTGGATGAAAGAGATTTAAGGGTCAAGTTTGTAATAAGGAGAGAGTCTGGACCAGAAGAAGAGTTTGATACATTCTGGCAAATGGTTCAGAAGTTGACCAGGGATGAGCTAATAAAGATGTACAATATAGGGTCTGTTACACAAGTGAGATCTGCTCTACCACAAGTGAAGCAACTTATCAGAGATCTAAGTTCAGTTGTTGACCCTGAATTTGCAAGAAAAGAGATAGAAGATGCTGAGAAGAAAGGGAAAAAGATCAAGGAAGTTAATATTTTTGTCAAATCCAGGACATACAGAATCAAGTTCACAGATGGGTCTGGTATTTTCTTCAATCTCGAGTTTTATAATTTTTCAAAAGATATGCTGCTCCAAATAAAATCAGTTAGGATATCTTGTGATAAAGAAGAGATGAAGAGAGAATTTTTGAAGGCTATAGATCAGAAACTTGCACAGTTATAAGTTTTTGAAAGCCTTGGTTTGTAAATAACAGTTTACTTATTCATTTCCATTTTTTTGTATAGAACTTAAAGTCTTGTGTCAAGAATTTAAGTTAGGGGGAGATTGTTGGGAAATAGTTTAAGTATGTTCAAATTGTTAGTTAGACTTCTCAGACTGTTAGTAGATTTTATTTGTAAATCCAAAGTTCATGCTGCTAGTTGAAGAAACTCGAGCAGCCAGTGTAAAAGTTCAAGCTGCCAGAGCAAATCAACTCGAGCTGCTCTGTTCATGCTGTCAAGTGATTCAAGTTGCCCAACAGTTTCATAAACAGAAAGTGCTGATTTTCAGGAAAAGATATCTACATGAAGATTCCAGCATATCTACTATCAGAGAAGTCATTGTTCGTCAAGGAAACATATCAAGAAGCAATATAAATACATAGAATAGGTCTTTCTATTGTATAGGAGTTTTTTGCATATTTTGAGTCTGTAATTGCTTTATTGATAGAGTTTTCATAAGCCTCTAAGGTTGTAAAACCCCAAGAACAGTCTGTGTTCTTCGTCTAATCAAACAGATTAGAGGTGATTGTAATCATTGAATTCAGCAATACAAACAGTCTTGATTACTTCTTGTGTTTTATGCATTATTGATTCTGAAAGTTTTTGTTAAAATAATTAAGTGTTATTCCGCAAACTTCTTAAATAAACTTTGATTCAAAGCAAGATTATTGATTTATACTCTGATAAATTCAAATCAGTTAGTCTTGGTTATTCTATTTTAGATCCTGACAAAGACAAAGTGGAAATTCGGTAGCTGCTTACACTGCCCAAGCTGTTCTGATACATGAAGACAAAGTGGATATTTGAAATGGGTGACAGTCCATTTCTTATATCAAAATGGCTCTACAAGAAGAGGAAAGGATTAAAGTTGACATTCCTCTTTAAGGTAAAGCGTTATGCAACAGAGACAAAAAGTAAAAGACAAAGATTCTGCAATATAGGGACAAATGCTGTTTTCTCAGAACGTGCAGAAAAGCAGTTTTGTCTTTTTGGAAAGGCACTAGACAATCTCTGCATCCAATGAGGAAGATTCATCAGTATTCTCTGAGAGAGTATAAAAGGAAGCTTCTAAGGAATGTGAGATAACCAAGAGTGATATATTCAGAACGTGCAAAGAAGTGTGTTTTCATGCATGCAAAGTCTGCTTAGAATAAAACAGTTGAGTGTGTCTAAACTTTTCTTGTTCAAGCTGTCTATCTGTCTTGTAAAATCAGTGAGTCTATCTTAGTGAGTGAATTCATTGTATCTAGTCTGAGTGTGTCTTAGATTAGCAGTCCATCTGTTGTATCTGTCATCTTAGCTTGAACCATTCCGCAGTTCAAGCTTGTTTGTATTTAACATTTGTTGATATATACATACAAACATTGAGAAAGTGTGTTGAAATTTTAAATAGCCGTAATCACCCCCCCCCCCCTCTAATAGCATACTAAGGAAACCTTTTGGGACCTACAACTGGTATCAGAGTTGTTTAGAGTGTGTGTTAACTCTAGATCTCTCATTACTCCCTATTTCCCACCATGGACAACAGTGCTGCCAGTTCCTCTTCTTACTATGACAATAGTTCAATGGCAAAACCTCCCAAGTTCAATTATCAAAACTTATTTGGCTGCAAGTGCAGAATGATGCTCTATTTGGAGAATCTAGATGTACAACTACCAGATAGTGATGGAAGGTCCCTCTGTGCCAACCTCTGTTACTACTATAACTCTTGCTGCTGAAGGAGCTGTTCCTGAAATCAAGACCATTGCAAAGGCAAAAGCTCAATGGTCTGATGGAGACATACGTCTGGCTGCCCTTGATGCGAAGGCTAGGAACAACCTTGTCATCTCTCTACCTGATGATGTGTTCAAAAAAGTTGAGAAGATGAAGACTGCAAAGGAAATGTGGGATACTTTGTGTACCGTATATGATTCTCCCACTATCACATTGGATAACAGGATTAACAATCTTGTTAGACAATATGAGCTGTTCTTTGCAAAGCCAAAGGAGTCACTCACTGAAACCTACACCAAATTCACTGCCTTGATAAATGATCTTAAAGCTGTTGGGATCACTAACGACAGTTTAACTTTGGTGAACAAATTTTTGGACATTTTACCATAGGAATGGAATTACTTCTCTACTATCCTTAGAAACTCAGGCACCATCAAAGGTATTGATCTTGTAAATCAGTATGGATCCTTACTAAATGATGAACAATCAAGGCAATAGAAAAGAAATGCTTTAGAGATGTCCAAAAGAGGTGCTGCCTTTGTGGCCAGCGTGAGACAACCTGCTGGTCAGGTGTATGATGTGTTCACACAAGCTGATCAACAGGCAATGAAATGGAGGAAATGTCTGAGGAAGAGGACTGTGAAGACCTTATTGAGTTTGATGATGAGCAAATGCTTGCTATGCTTGTCAGAAAATTCAATAAGAAGAGGTTTGGTGGTAAGATGCTGCAAAAGAAATTTGACAAAACTAAGGTCGAGTGCTTTAAGTGTGGCAGAACATGCCATATAGCTGCTAACTGTGTGTCTAAAGTTGTTGGCTCTTCCTCCAAACCATACAAGACAAATAAAGATGATGGCTACAGGGTTAAGTACCTAATGGCCATGTCTAAGCTGAAGTAGTTGGAAGACTCAGTGGCTTCCAACAAGCAAAAGAGACTTATGGCTGAAACTTGTGACTGGGAGGAGTCTAGTTAATCATCTAATGAATTGGACAACAACTGTTTGATGGCCAACACTGATGTCCCCTCAACAAGAAATTTCAAACAGGACCTGGCTGTAGCTGAAGCTCTCAGCACTTTGGAGAACTGGAATCCAACTATGATGTATAAGGTACAAAACTTTATGGATTACAGTTATGAAGAAAAAGTCAAAATGTTTGATTATTTACTTGTTGATTTAAAAGCTGTTATTGAGAAGCAAGATGCTTTGAAGTCTGAGAACTCTTAGTTAAAAACCGATCTCACTACAACAAAATGAACCTAAAGCAACATGGAAAAAGTGTTGTCTTAGGCCTTAAAAGTGTTGCTATAGGCCTAATGCGACACTTTATGTAGTGCCACCTTATCCAACGTCGCCTTAGGTCTAAAGCGACACTTTAGCTAGATAATGCAACACTTTTCAAAAGTGTTGTCATTATTTTATAAATGCAACACTTTTTATATTCTAAAACAACACTTTTTGATGTGTTGCCATTATTTTATAAATGCAACACTTTTTATACACTAAAGCAACACTTTTAATTTATTGTTTCCAACTTATAGCAAAACTTTACTTATCAAATGCAACAGTTATCAAATGTTGCCATTATGTAAATGCAACACCATTATCAATCTATTGCAACACTTTATTATTGTTTTAAATACATAAATGCAATATTTTCTAGAGAAAAGAAACACATTCATTAGTTTTTAAATTTAATGCCAATACAAATATTGATTAAATTGCTTCGTTATACTTTTTCTATTTAAAATTCAATTAACAAAAATATTATCATTTCATAACATATCGATTAAAAAGTATTTCAAGTATATAAACGTCTACAACCAAAATAAGGATCATCAAATATATAAGCGATACAACAAAAAGGTAAATTACAATATTGGGAATGCATATCCAATTCTTCTTCTTGTAATTTCTTTCACACGAAACTAACGCTTATCGTGCAGAACTCTCCTTCAATTCTGTCGATTATTTGTTCAAGCATAGCCCGGTGGGATTTGACGTTGGAGCCGTTCCTTATCGTTCCCGGACTCGGATCATAGCTGAAACAACAAGAGAAGCTCGTTAGATGTGGACCCAGGGCCGGAGCCCCGGAATCCACCTCCGATGATTAAGTCAGATTTAAATACGATCTATGAATGTGTGCATTTTATAACAAATGTAGGATAATCATGACTATATTCCGCATAATTTAAAGTAACAATGAATCAAAATGACAAAATTGATGCTGGCTAACATAAAATAATCTTCAAACAACAATCAAAATCCAATCTAGGATTGGATGTAAATAACAATTAAAATCAACCAAGCTGAAATGACATGTGCTATTTCAATAGTCATGACCCAAGGACGAATTCTGGTGGTGCTTACCTTAATTCTATTCGATGAGAACAGTAAACTAGGCTTAGCTACTGGATGACTCAAAAGTGTTCACAATTACTTCTCCACCCCTCAATGCCCACATCTACAATTGCTTGATTAGGCTCACCTTTGATTAAAACAAAGACTTAAAGCGAGCATATTATCATATTAATATCCACTGATATTATCATCGCTTGCAGCTTTACCAGTTGTAGAAAATTTACATTCCACAATAAAAGGGTTCATATTCAAAGTTCAATATCCCCCACACATCACAAACAAAAACTAGTAAAAGTAAAAAAGAAGAGATTCAGAATGTGAAGGACAAATGAAAATAAAGTTAATTGTATATCAAAGCAGAAAAAACTAAAAATTTAAAGTACTGAAATTCAAAAATCACCTTGAAATCTTGGGTGATCTCACGAACAAGCCTCTAGAATGGCAATTTGCGGATCAATAGATCGGTACTTTTCCGGTACTTACGAATCTCACTAAAATTACAGAGATGATTTTCAATTAATCATGATTAATTGTTTAACCACAGATATTAGGTTAAAATAAGGTGATAAACATGTATATTGATTCGTTATAGGTGGAAATAAACATTTGTGAAACGATTAACTACTTGTTTATACAAAATATAACTCTGCGACGATTACCGGAGAGCGACAGTTCTAGGATGATAACGACGGGGCTTCTTAACTCCTCCGGTAGTCTGAGCAGATTTCCTAGCAGCCTAAAGTAATGTCGAAGAAAAGTAGCAAACGATTACAACCCCATAATCTACTAAATTAAGATAAAATCAAATCGAAGCTGAAAAAATCGAATTGCATTGATGAATTTAAAGATAATAACAAACATCACAAACCTTGCTAGCAAGTTGCGTCCTGGGATCCTTTCCTCTAGTCGACTTGCGAGCGGTTTGATTCGTACGAGCCATTGCGATTGAAAGTGACAAAGCTGAAAAGAAAACAAACACGACATCGGAGATAAAGTGCGCAATTAACGTTTTGAAGGCGTTAATTGACGTATCAGGAAAAGATTATAGGACCTCTTACCGAAAGAAGAACGAACTTGATTTGATTTGGGAATTAGGGTTTCGGATTGTAGAAAAGGTTCAAAGTGTTATCGATGCGTCGATATATATATACATGGTGCTTACCTTCATTCTATTCGATGACCAATTAGAAAGTTTTACAAAGAACTGAAGCAAACATCAACGGACATATCCAAGAACAAAATACGATCGTCAGTCCATGTCCTCAATCAACAGAGTAGTTATGGAACAAGGTCGGAGTAGAGGCGGATGCGGAGCTAGAGTGGTAGTCGGAGACGGAGTTGCAGCCGGTAGAGAGTCGGAGCTGGAGTCAAGTGCGGTGGAGATGCCTCTGATTCGGTGGCAGCGAAGGCTATGGTTTGGGAGTCGACACGCCACAGAGATGAAGAGAGAATGGTAGAGAGATGGACGAGTGTCAGGGAGAGTGCGCAGTGAGCCGAGAAGTGGAGGCAGCGAAGTGGTTGGGATGGTAGCGGCCAGGGGTTTTGGGCCGCAATCGCTGTCGTCGGTTGAGAGGGAGAGGGAGAGTGATCAAGAGTGGTTGCTGGTGTTTACCGGCAAGTAGCAGCAGTGGCGTCGCTGTGAGGACCGAGACAGAGCCCGGAGCCAGAAGGTGAGAGTCTGGAGGAGGAAAAGTGTATGTACCCTTTCTTTTTCCCCCCTTTTCAGAGAAGTCCAAAAACCCTAAATAAAATGTAGGCCTCTGGGTTTGTACAAGGCCCAGATCTATTTAATAGGTCCAACCCAATATTTAAAGTAGGACCAATATCATCACTACTGACGATTAATTGTATGGTGACACTCTATAAATTAAAAGATGTGGGCCTCTGGAGATTTATTTTTGAAACTCTATAAATTAAAAGATTTATTTTAATTTAAATTAGGACCAATACCAACCCTAAATAAAATGTGGGCCTCTGGAGATTTATTTTTGACACTCTGTAAACGAAAAGATTAATTGTATTGTGAAAAAATTTTCATGAGAATGAATATTCAGTTTCACCCCTCACAGAAATAACGTACTTCTAATATTATATTCAATATGATAATTTTTGTATTTTTTTATTTTTAAGTCTTTTATATAACACTGTATTGCAAATGTTGATTGCCAATAGCATATAGTTTTATATTATATTGTATTGCAAATGTTGATTAAATGCAATTATTATCCTATGATGTTAAACAAAAATTTTAAAGTATTTTTTTTGTATTTTTTATTTGAATAAACATATTGGAATTGAAAGTACTCAAAATATAAATTGTATATTTATTTAAAAGAAAGTATTTATCGTTGAAAACACCTTTTCTCGTCATTCAAAAAATATGTCATATTTTTGTGTGTATTTTATAATCAAAATAACAAAACGAGAAAAAAATAGTATAGTCAACACTTAAAAACATGTCATATTATTTTTCATTATAAATGTAACACTTAAAAAAATGTTATATGTTTTAAAAAGTGTTTTACATTTTATTTCATTATAAATGCAACACTCTAAAAATGTGTTGCACTTTTTTCATCATAAATACAACACTCTAAAAGTGTGTTGCAATTTTTTCATTATAAATGCAATACTCTAAAAATGTGTTGCGTTTTTTTATTGAAATATGCAACACTTTAAACAAATGTTGCAATTTTTTTAATAAAAATTGCAACGCTTTAGAAAATTGTTGCATTTTTTTAGTAAAAATGGTCACACTTTAAAAAAAGTGTTGCATTAAATCATATATGCAACACTCATTGTCAATGTGTTGCATTAGAGCGAACTTAAATAAAAAAGCAACAATTTTTAAATGTGTTGCATCAAAATTGTTGCATTAGCTTCGATTTGTAGTAGTGTTTTGAAACAAAAACTAATGAACTGATCAGCTTTCATAAGTTGAAAGCTGAGCTTGATGAAGTAAAACACACCAACACCATTTAATTAGAAGAAAAGAGAGAGACAGACTCAAAGCATGCTAAGCTTCAAAAGATTGTTGATACAACCATTGTATCAGTCAGCAGATACCTGCTCAAATCCAAGCCTATCTTGGAGGAGATCTTGATACAACAGCTTCAAATGTTGAGATTAATAATCTGGAAAAATACTTATCCACTCTTGATGAGCTTCCAAGTACTCCAAAGAGTAAATGGAAAGCTGGAATCAACAAACAGGTTTGCCAGGCCTCAAAACACTGACCGTTTGTGAGAAAAGCTATAAAGACTGATGATGGAATGTGTTCTCCATCAAATCAGCCTGCTAAGTGCATAGCTGGTTCACACAAACAGAATAATGGAAAACAGTCTAAAGCTAATGTCAAGAAACCGGTTAATCCATTTAATGCTGAACATTTTGAGAAAAAGTTTTCAAAAGGGAAAAAACCTGCTTTCAACAAGGGTAAGTCTCATGTTGGAAGCAATTCTACTGTGATTTCAAATAAGTTTTTCAATCACAGTGGAAGGCTGGTTATAAATGAAAGAAAATCTTTTGATATAACCAGAAGTAATGATCATGTTGATAGGAAACAGTCATCACATCTCAGTAAAGGTAAAGGCAAAGGCATGGCTCAATCTGAGAAAACAGGGAATAAGTTTGCCAAACCTGTGGAAGGACAAAAGACAATCAAATTACCTGTGTTTGATCTATGTCCTCCCAAAAGAGGAAAGAAGACAAAGGCAAAGCAGTTGCTATTGTATCTTCTACTCAAACTGTTGGTTCTTCTAAGAATAGTGATAAGTTTCCTAAACCTGTTGAGAAGTCCAACAAAGATATCCCAGAATGTGTTTCTGGGGTTACTTCCTCTAAAAAGTCTGAAAAGAGAAAATGCTACAAATATGGGAAGAAGACACATATGGCCAAAGATTGTCCTGAAACTGAGGACATGAGCTCTGCTGACACTGTTAGCTCTAACATTGCAAAAAACCAGCAGTGTTGGAAGTAACATGGTCACTGAGGAGAGTATCTCAGCTGATACAATCCAACTTAGGAATATTAGTGTAGATCTACGTGGTCCATCAACGAATGTTGATGAAGTAGGAGAACTCATCCTTATGATGAGTTCCCCTAAAAACTAATATTTTCCCATGATACTCTGCAGGTTAAACAACCAAGCCAGGTTTGGTAATTGGATAGCGGCTGCTCAGGCCACATGACAGGTTGCAATGATTTGCTGAGTGATCTCAAGCCTGAAAAAGGCCCAAAGGTCACCTTTGGTGACAATGTTCAGGGATCCACAGAAGGATATGAAACCCTTCAAGCTGGTGCTGCAATATTCAAAAGAGTAGCCAATGTGTCTGGGCTAAAACATAAACTTGTTAGCATTAGCCAACTGTGTGATGCTGGCTACAAGGTTAAGTTTGATGAGCACCTAGGATACATATTGGATCCCCAATGCAAAGTTGTGCTGTTGTGGACATGAAATCTGTTAATCCTACAACTGAAACCTGTTTCATCTCAAGGAGAAATGCAGACCTCAACTGGTTATGGCATAAAAGGCTATCACACCTGAACTTCAAGAATATCAACAAACTCTGTATGAAAGAGTTGGTAACAGGTTTGCCTTCTATAACTTTTGTTAAGGATAAACTCTGCACAGCTTGTGAGAAAAGGCAAGCAGAGAAAAACATCTTTTAAATCCAAGCATAATTTCTTTATTAATACTCCTCTCTTCTTAATCCACATGGACTTGTTTGGACCTGTCAGTGTCCCAAGTCTAGGAGGTAGAAGAAACACTCTAGTAATGGTTGATGAGTTCTCTAGGTTTACATGGGTGGTCTTCCTAAAGACCAAAGGAGAGGCTGCTTGAGAAATTATTGGACACTAATAGGAAAAGGACTCAAAAGCTTCCACATCATCCGGAGTGGAACCTGTTAACCACATTGGACATGATGATGATTATGTTGGTATACCTTATGTGAATAAGTGTACTGATATAGTTAATGCACCATGTCCAGAACCAATCAATGCTGATTTCTCTGAATCCTCTGCTGATGTGATCAACAATAATGATTCATTCTCTATGGGTGAACAGGCTCAAGACATCAGAGTGTCTGAAAATCTTGAAATTTTTTCTGCCAGTCCAGTTGAGAATGAAACTGATACAGGAGAATCTTCAATGAAACATGATCCTAAGTGGATCAGGTGTCACCCCAATGATCAAATAATTGGTGACATCAACAAAGGGGTACAAACAAGATGGGACAACTTAGGAAACTTTTGTATCTTTTCTAGCTTTGTGTCCCTGATGGAGCCAAAGAAAGTAGATGATGCACTTAAAGATGCCAATTGGTACACTGCCATGCAAGAAGAGCTCAATCAATTTGAGAGAAACAAAGTATGGTAACTGGTCCCTGTTCCTAAAGGTTGGAAACAATTCATTTGTTTCTGGCCAATGATGCCCACTAGAGCATGAAGGTATTTCAAAAGGATGTCAATAGTGCATTTTTGAATGGTAAGCTGCAAGAAGAGGTATATTTCAAGCAGCCTCCAGGTTTTGAAAGTGAACAACATCCAGGTTATGTCTATAAGTTGGACAAAGCTCTCTATGGTATAAAACAAGCCCCTAGAGCCTGATATGACACTCTTACTGATTTCCTTATGAGGAAAAGTTATTCCAGAGGTACAGTGGATACTAGATTGTTCATAAAGAACGTGAAAACTAATATTATGCTAGTTCAGATTTATGTGGATGACATAATATTTGGTTCTACTAATGAACAATTATGCAAGAACTTTTCACTGCTCATGAAACCTAAATATGAAATGAACATGATGGGTTAACTTACTTTCTTACTAGGATTACAGGTTAAATAAACCTCAAATGGAATTTTCATAAATCAAAGAAAGTATACATTAGATATTCTTAAAAAGTTCAAATTTGATCAAAGTTCTCCTATTAAAATCCCAATGGCAACCATTGTAAAGTTGCATGCTGATGCCTGTGGCAAAGATGTTTGAGTAACAGCTTATAGAGGCATGATTGGGAGCTTGTTATATTTAACTGCTAGTAGACTAGATATTATGTTTTCTACCTATTTATGTGCTAGGTTTCAAGCTGATCCAAAAGAATCACATCTAGCTGCTGTCAAAAGAATCTTCAGATACCTAAAGGGTACACCGGGTTTGGGTCTTTGGTATTCTAAAGACTCCAGCCTTGAACTAATTGGTTATTCAGATTCTGATTTTGCAGGTTGCAGACATGAAAAGCACAACAAGTGGATGTCAACTTCTTGGTGGTAAGTTGATCAGTTGGTGCTGCAAGAAGGAGAATTTTGTTTCTACTTCTACTGCTGAAGCTGAGTACATTGCTGTTGGAAGCTGCTGTGGGCAGATTCTATGGATGCTACATCAGCTTGAGGATTATTGCCTTGTATATAAGAAAGCACCTATTCTGTGTGACAATACAAGTGTCATAGCTATCTCCAACAATCCAGTCTTCCACTCTAGAACAAAACATATTGAGGTCAGACATCACTTCATAAGGGATCACATCCAAAAAGGTAATGTGGAGGTAAGTTTTATTTCCACAGAAGAACAACTTGCAAACATTTTCACCAGACCTCTTGATGAAAATTACCTTGTAAGCAAGCTGAGTATGTTAAATAAAAGTGACTAAGTGCCAGTGATGGTCTAAAAGATCACTTGTTCGAGTCAGTCAAAATTTTATTGAACAGCTTGGACAGGACAGGTTTTACTTGTCCGGTATTTACCCAGTTTTTAAAATTGGGACAGCTTCGACATGTAACACGCTTGACAAAATAAGTTTTAATCTCAAACCTATTCGGTTGTTCAAACTTCCAACATGCTCACTCTCTTAATCTGTCATACAAGGCAATGCCTTGTAACCTGTTCAGCTATTGAACAAGTTTCACAATGTAACATGTTCTCATATAGCTGCACAGGTTTGAACAACAACTTAGAACATCAGTTTTAATTACCTTTCTTCATATTTAAGTTACTTAAATTAAGTATTTATTTAACTTAATCGCCCATGGATAATGTTTGTTACGTGTGTTAGTAGTTAAAAAGGTCAAGTTGGTCTGACAACCGTTCTGACAAGCTAAACCGTTTCGTTTTCCGCTAGAAACATTTCAAATCAACCGCCCAAGCTTTTCTCTCTTCTACTCACTCACATTCAATAACTTCCTGATAAACTCTAACAGACTAAGTGTCCAAATATTTAGCATTCCTACTACTTCCCCATATGGCTCACCAAAACAACCCCCTTCTCCTTGTGTTCGTTGGTAATGAAGTTGAGAAGCACCCCTCTGTCAACACCATGCTCACAATCAAACTCACAAACTACATTGCAAACTTTACCATTCCTAAAAACTATGCTGGGAAAGTTTATTAATCAATGGTGGAGTTTCTGCAAGCCCATCCCCTGCACTATGCCATGACAGCTTCTCTTGGTGTTACGTACCAGGAGATGGTCTATGAGTTTTGGTACACTTGCTCATATGATCCATCTACCAAAACCATCAGGGGAACTATTCTCAATGGAACTTAAACTATTGAGATAACTACTGCTCTTCTCAGGGAAGTACTTCATCTTCCAGTGGCTGACACTTATGACAAACCTCAGCCTGAGGATGAACAAATGGGCAATTTGCTACGCTTCTGTGGTGTAGCAGAACCAAAAGTGGGTGCTACGCTGTTAAGAAGGGATTTATCCCCAACCTACAGTGTCCTCTTCGCCTCCGTGGTGAGGAGTCTAAGCTACAAAATTGGTTCATTTGACCAACTCAGCAAGGATGAAATTCCTATTGTCCTACAGTTTGTGGATGGGACAACTCTGAACATGGCAAGGTGGATTTTTCTGAATTTGAGGAACCTGGTGCAACAACAACAGTGTCCAGCTGCTGTCAGATACCCAAAGTTTTTAGGCCTCATCTTCAAACACATCTGTGGTGAGCATCTGTACACCTCTCAACCTTTATTGTAAACTGCAGTGTTTCCTGTAATAGGAAACAGGGTCTTCTATACCCCTGTTCTTGATGATGAACCTCATCTAGCAACACCAATAATGAGGTTTCTTGGTTTAGTGGAAGAACCTTCTACTCATAAGGTGGATTCTATCACTGCTCCGAAGGGAAAATCCAAATCAAGGCCTAAACTGATTAAACAGGCCTTGAAAACAAGTGAAGCTGATCTTGTCTGCAAGAAGGCTAAAAAAGTAGAGTCTGCACCTTCAGCCTCAGTGGCTAAGGGGGAGTAGGCTGGTCACCCTGGTTCATCTGTTGAACCTGAAGCCTTTGTGGTTGATGCCTCTGTGGCACCTGAGACTATGGAATAGGAACAACCTCCTGTTTCTAGCCTAGTCTCCCCACCAGTCCAAACAGAACCCCAAATCACTTCTCCACAACATCCCTCCTCCACATCATCCCTCAAATCTTATAACAGAAGAAAATCATTAGCCAAAAAGAAAACCTCCTCTCAAACCAGCCCCTTTGACCCCTCCTAATAGGAGTCAGTTGAAAAAGAAGCAACCTCTGCTGCTTTTGCTTCTCCTACTTTGGGAGAAAGTGCAGCCACCATGGAGCGGGCTTCACTCCATAAAGAGTCCACCCAGAGTAATCTTGAGCCCTATGGTTCCTCCAAAAAGGAACCAGTTGTACAAAAAGAGACCACCACATCAACTATCCAAGCCTCTCAACAGGCTGAAGACATTGAAATACAGCAGCCCTCTCCAATCCACACTGAGTCCACACAGTTACCCCCTCATACTTCTCATACACAATCTGAGTCTGCATGAGGTGCCCAAGCTGCTGGAACAGACCATCCAGCAGATCAGCCTCAAACTTCTGCTCCTTATGACTCAGCTATTCCACACCCAACAGCTGTTGAAGGACCAACAAACCAAGCTGATGAACCTCAGGGAGTGAAACATCCCTCTGGTGAGGCTGCTCCCTAAGTGCAAATTCCATCATCAGCCTTCACCACTGATGATGTTGAAATGCACATCCCATCTCCCCAAGAAGAGGTGCCTACAAACCAAGGTACTACTGAGGGAAAAACCCAAGGTCTTAATGAAGGTGCTATTATCCCAGTAACATCTGAAAGGCCACAAACTCCTACTGCCTCACCTCATGATGCAGCTACAGCCACTGCTAAAGGTCCCCTTGACCCTTCCAAGCTAGGCCACTTAACTTATGCCCAGGCTATGGAATTGCTCTCTAAAGTTCCCTACCATCACCTTCTGACCCCCATACTCCACAATCCTCACAATCACCATCTCACTCCTCACCATCAACCCAATCCAAACAGGCAACCCATACACCTCCATCCCCCAAAGATCTGTCTTTGAAGGATCAGCTTTCTGTGCTGACCAACAAAGTTGGCTCTTTGGAATCCTCCATTACTTCCCTTCCCTCCATTATTTCAGTCTCTGTGTCTGCCCAGCTTCAGGGGTTCCTTGATTCATTCAGGATCTCTTTTCCAACCCCTGCTCCCCAAGCTGATCATTCTTCTCAGCTACTTGCACTCACTGGACAGCTGTAACAACTGTCCTCCTCCCTCTCATTAATTCTTTCTCACCAATAGGACTCCGTGTCCACACTGTCAACTGTTTCCTAACAGCTGTCAGCCCTTGCTGAAACTTGCTTAACCACTCTACCATCCACTTTGGCCAGCCTAAATACCTTAGTGGTGTCTCTGTCTAATTCTGTGTCCTCAAACTTTAATGATATGCAAGATTCTTTGGTTTTCACAGAATCTGACAGGGCTGCTATCTCCTAGCTGTCCTCCTTTGCAACCTCTCATTCTTCTAATCTTCAAACTATGTTACCCAGTTAGGAGAGGTTAAGGACAACTTGGCTTTCTTAGTGTATAGCCTTGTTGGTTCCAAGCCTGTTCCCAAAACTGCTGTTGTCCAGCCTGTTGGATCCGTTCCTTCAGGCAGAACTATTATTGAAGGATCTGTGCCATCTCCTTCAAAGGGCGAGAAGATATCTGCCTCGAAGTGAAAGTCTAAGGGGGAGAATTATTCATCTCCCTCCAAGGAGAAATCAGCCTTAGTAGGGCAAGCAGCAGGTCTTTCACAAACTGGTCCTGTTGCAGGTTCTTCCAAAGTCTCTGAAACTGCTCAGCCTACTCAGGTTGGATCTCCAAACCCGGCATCATCTAAGGGGGAGGAATCCATTCCTGAGGACAGGCCAAGCAGAAGGAGACACTTAATTTTGGAACAAACTGAGGACGAAGAAGAGGAGGAAATGGAAGCTACTCAGACTAAAGCAGCAAAGGGTAAAGAAAAGGCCTTTGTGGACACTGACTATCTCAAGGCTGCTCAGCTCAAATTTGACAAGTCTCAAGCCAAATAAATGTGCATTCCACTAGAGACTTATTATACTGCTATCATCACACATGGTGTACCAACAGACTCCCCCTTGACGATAGCTTCTAGAAAGACATTCACTAATCTATAGAACTAGGCTTATTCAAAATACTACATGCATACAGACCTTGCTTTGCACAAACTTTGACAATCTTCTGAAACTTCCTTCCTTCAGATCTCCAGCCTTCATGATAGAAAATTGGTTGATCATGAAGTTTCTTCTGGTCACTCTTGGAAAGATTGACAAGATGCAAAGGATCATATACTTTCAGAATTACCCTTTCATCTTGATCTTCCATAACTGTCGTGGCTGTCTCATTATCAACATACCACCACTTCATATTATTCAGAAAATTCTGTGGCATTGGCTTTAAAGGAACCCTCTTTAGGCATTTAACCGGTTTGTGGAACATCTTCATTCACGGCTTTCCGGTCAATGTATCTATTCTCGATTCATCCATGACTCTCTTTCCTGACCGTGGCTTAATTCTATCGAACCTTCCAGATCAACTTCTTTTCTGATTATTCTTGTTATCACTTCAACATACTGGTTGTCTCCTAGGTTGATCAAATTTTTCCATGCCAGTTCCTTCACTTCACATTTAGGCAATGTATTGAAGACTTTAAGTTTTCTCTTTAGATATTGGAGCCCATCTCTTCTTTAAGCGCAAAAAGCTGCAATTCCCTGTCAAAGAACCAGCTAAGAATGCCTCCAGATAATTTTCCTGGGCTTAGCAATCTTATCTTCTCTTTTACAGCTAATTCAGTCTTCTTCTCCTCTTTCTTGGACCAAAGGTTCCTCTTTTCTTCCTTGGTTTTCTCTTTAACTGTCTCTTGAGTTACATCATCATCCGATTCATCATTAATCATCGACTTCAGTATGTCTAGATCTATCGGATTCTGGTCTGTATTTACATATTGTTCTGTGACTGGTTCTCCTTGAATGACAATCTCATCAGCTTCGTCTTCTTCATCCACTAAGACTTCATCATCTGAGTTCCATTCTGGAACATCTTTTGGAATGAACTCTCCTTCCTCAAGATCTTCTAAGTCATCTTCGAAATCAAAGTTCATATCTTCATCGTCCAGTCCGGTTAAGGCTCCAATCATTTCTTGTTCAACTAACTTTGATGCTTTGGGAGCCTTACCTTTTTCTTTATCTCCACCTGATCCCCCCGATGATCCACGTTCCCCATGAAGTTCAACTTGCTGAGCAGTCTCATGTGGAAGATTCTCTAGCTCACTATCTTTTTTAATATCTGGGTCACCTCCTTCATCATCTCCATCTCTACGTACTCCCCTCAACTCATCGCCGCGGCAACTACTCTCCCCCCGAGCTTGAAGATCTTTCAATATTTGCTCTACTAGGGTCTAAAGAGTTAGAATTTGAGATTGTTGGGTATTTGTCTTGTTAGGCAGTCACTTGTTGTTGTAGCTGATTGTTCTGCTGCTCTAACCTCGAGTTGTGTTGCTGCAGCTCATTCACAGCTTGCGAAAGCTGAAAGATTTGGACTGTCTGGAAATATACCTTGCCTTTCAATTCTGAGAATCTTTGATTGGTAGTATATGGAATAGGTGTTGATGGAGTAGTGGTTGATTTGAGTGGAGCGGTAGGTGTGGCGGATGGAACGGCAGCTGAGGTAGATGGAGCTTCTCTCGCTAGTCATTGGCGCTTGGCCCTTTGCTGCGATGTGATCATTGTCTCCTCTTCCAACACAAAATCTTCATCACTTTCATCTTCGTCTCTTAGAGTCGGACAAGTCATTTTCCGTCTGCTCACTACTAGCCTAGATCCATGTCTTCCAAAAGATGTTGATGGATTGGCTGCTTCCTTTAAAACTTCTTCAGAATTCGAATCGGATTCTGATTCGGAAGCGGTCTCTACATGACCTTCTGCCTCCTCATGACCCTCTGTGCCTTCAGCTCCAGCTACTGGAAGCTGATAATCATCAATTTCTTTGAAAATATTGTAGGTCCCG
Organism: Centrapalus pauciflorus; assembly: GCA_020465985.1. Taxonomy (NCBI): domain Eukaryota; kingdom Viridiplantae; phylum Streptophyta; class Magnoliopsida; order Asterales; family Asteraceae; genus Centrapalus; species Centrapalus pauciflorus. Next base: position 8,801 of record JAANYP010005711.1, on the reverse strand, counting down.
AAAGGTTCCCAAAGTATATAGTAATAAACTGTAGAGGGGGGGTGAATACAGTATTTAAAATCTACACACTCTTTTTCTCAATGTTTGTATGTATTATCAACAAATGTTAATTACAAACAAGCTTGACTGCGGAATTGTTCAAGCTGAGATGACAGAATACAACAGTATGATTTCTAGTCTAAGACACACTCACACTAGATTACAATGAACACACTCACTAAGATGCACTCACTGTATTTTACAAGACTTTAAGGAACATCTTTGGTAAACAGCTTAGACACACAGAAGCTTGTTTACAGAAGATTTGCATGCATGAATATCACACTTGCACGTTCACTCTTGGTTTAAGCACTTAGCTTTCTTCACATTCTTTCTGACCTTAGAAGCTTCCTTTTATACTCACTTAGAGGATCTAAGAGAAACATCTTCATTGGGCAGAATGAAAAAGGAGAAGTCTTGTTTGAAAAGACAATATAACTTTTCTGCACTTTTCTGAAAAGCAGACTTGCCTTCTCTTGTGCAGAACTTTTGTCTTTTTACTTTCTACTGTTGCATTGCCTTTAACCATTTTAGGAATGTCAACTTTGCGTCTTTCTTCCTTGTAAAGGCCTATTTTGATATAAGAAAAAGGTCTGTCACCCTTTTTCAAATATCCGTTTGTCTTCATGTAACAGAACAGCTTGGGCAGGCTGAGCGGTTCTGCTTTCCACTTTGTCTTCAACTGTGTAAACTGATCTGGTAGTTAAAAACAATACATGATGACTTGGAAACAAATTCCATAAAGTGTTTAGCCTGTTCACAAAGAACAGGTTCTGTTCACAAAGAACAGAACACTTTAAAAATGCCCAAGCTGCTCAACAGTGTAGAGCAGCGTAGACAGTTTATGTTCAGCCTGATCAGCAGACTGATCAGCTTGGACAAACTGTCTTGGTTGCAACACATGCAACTTATAGAACAGCTTTAGACTGATATTGCAAATCATTGTCAGGTTTCAATAAGGCATATAACAGGCCTTAAATTCAACCTTCAAATGTATCAACAGGTTTGATTATAAAATCTCCCCCTCAGATGTAGAGCAGGTTTGACTGAGGCCTTTTTGTGCCTAACAATCTCCCCCTATTTGCAATAACCAGATCAAGCTGGTCCTGTCAAAAATCACTATATATTTTTACAGTACATTTGCTGAAATAAAATTACAACATTATAGTAAAGTAAAAGATCAGTTTATATATACACTGATTCTTGACTAACCTAGAACAACATATGTTCTTACAAAAATACAACTAATGTACTAATGTATTTTACAACTAATGTAAAAATAAAAAATTACAACTAATGTAATTGTGTACAACTAATGTACAGAGTGTACAACTTATGTACAAGATTTGGACTGTTTGAGACGGGAGCAGATAATGGCAAGCCTGTCCAACTAATGGACAGCTTCCATTCTTCACCTACCCAGATGGCAGGTGGACTTCATTCGACAGGGGGTGGCATCCCTTCTTTGAATCTTTTTAAAAGTTCTTCCCTTGTTTCTTCATGTTCTTCAAGTTCAGCTGTAAGAAACATAAAGTTAGAACTTTGGAGCTCACCTCTGTCATAAAATCCTTTCAGCTCTTCCCAGACAGCTGCTCTCCATTGGCTGGACTGACTGAAGGAGGTGGCAATTCTGAAGGCTGCAAGCTGCTTAAGACCAACTTTGTGTAGGTCAGAAGCTCTTTGAAAACATTTCTTCTGAGATAAGGGATCCACAAAAAATGCCCCTAACTCAGGCTCTTCAATCACTTTGCCATCTTCAAATTCAACTCCTTCAGGCAGGCTGTGGTCAACTCCTTTAATTTCCACAGCATAATCTCCTTGTTCAATCATCATAAGGAGTTCTTCCAGCTCTGAATCTCTCTTTTTCCTTCTGGCCTTGATTTTAGGGGATATCACAGAGACACCCTCTTTGACTTCTTTAGGGATCAGGCCCAACTCACTCACTCTCTCCATCAGCTTCTTTATGTATGCCCTGATAGTCTTAGCCGTTTCTGACTTAGACTGGCTCAGGGCAACTGCCAGTTCCACCCATTCCCTGTAACCCATTTGAGCCACATCAGCGTGATCATATGATTCCAATTCAGGGCCTGTTGCACCCATCCTTGTGATCTGAAGTTTCCACTGAGTGCCTTTTCTTGATATGGGAACAGCTTTGACAATTCCTTCCTTGGCCAGCCTTCTAGTAGCAACATCATGAAATTTCTTTTTGGCCAAGTTGTCAAAATGGAATTTGGCTCTGGCAGAAGGTACTGTTGATTTGGTCACTGAGACCTGAGTACCTTTTTCCACTTCCTTCCCTTTTTCTCCTGCTGATTGCTTGGCAGCTTCCATTATTTTCTTTTGCACCTCCAAGGTAGACATTTTTATTTTCTTTGCTTCTTGGAGGGCAAGAGACTTAGCAGCTTTGGCAGATTGTTCTTCTTTTCTTAACTCTTCCAGAGCCTTAAGTTGTTCTTCCCTAAACTCAAAGTATTTGTGCATAGGGAGGCCCATCTCTTTGGCTCTGGCTTTGTGAAACTGAGTTTCTGCCTGTTTCTGCTCAATAGGATCCACCGCTGCCTTTTCTTTTCCTTTAGCTGCTGCTTTAGGGACAGCAGCTTCAGGAATACTTTCTTCTTCTTCTTCTTCTTCTTTTTCCTCTGAAAGAATAAGGTGCCTCCTTTTGCTGCTAGGCCTGTCCTCAGGAATGACTTCCTCCCCCTTAGACTGAGCAGGGTTTGGAGAGCCAGCCTGAGTAGGCATAGCAGCTTGGGAAGCACCTTCAGCTGCACCTGTTTCTGCTGGTTGATCAGTTTGGGTTGCAGACACTGGTATCTCCTTAGGAGAAGGAATCTTCTCCCCCTTAGACTTAGTCTTCGAGGCAGATGATTTCTCCCCCTTTGAAGGAGATGATGCAGCGACTTCAACCCCTGGTCTGCCTGAAGACACAAAGTCAGCAGGCGTGCCAGCAGGTTTGGGAGGTTTAGGACCAACAAGGCTGGTCACTAAGTAAGCCAAGTTGTCCTTCACCTCACCAAGCTGGGAAAGACAGTTTTGAAGAGAAGAAGAATGGGAATCAGCAAAAGTGGTCAGCTTAACAATGTTGTCTCTATCAGAAGCTGTGAACAACAAACTTTGGAGCTGTGCAAGATGAAGTTCAAGAGAATCTTGCACATCAGCAAGGTTTGATGACACAGAATTTGATAGAGAGCCTATAAGAGTGTTCAGGCTGGCCAATGTGGAAGGAATGGTAGTATTACAGGAAGTGAGGAGAGAGGACAGCTGTTGAGAAATAGCTGTCATAGAGGACACAGAGTCCTGTTGTGAGGAGAGGATAGAGGAAAGAGAGTTGGTTACATTTTGCAGCTGTGCAGTGAGTGCAAGCAGCTGTGGAGAGTGGTCAGCTTGTGGAGTAACTGGGAAGGATTCTTTAAACGTATCAAAGAATCCTTTGAGCTGCTCAGACACAGAGTCTGAGATTATGGATGGTAGGGAGTGCATGGTATGTTCCAAAGAACCAACTTTGTTGGTCAGCAATGAAAGCTGATCCTTCAAAGGCAGGTCTTTGGGAGATGGTGGTGTATGGGTGGACTGTTTGGAGTGAGTAGATGGAGAAGATGATGATGAGGCTGGTGTTTGAGGATGAGAGGGAGAAGGAAGAGAAACTTTGGACAATAGTTCCATAGCCTGGGCAAAAGTAAGGTGGCCCAGGTTAGAGGGATCAAGGGGTCCTTCAGCAGCGGCTGTAGCTGCATCATTAGGAGAAGGAGATGATGTTTGGGGCCTCTCAGATGCTGCTTGTGTTGCAGCACCCTCATGAAGACCAGTGGTGGTTCCCTCTGCAGTGCCTTGGTCTAAAGGCACCTCATCATGGGGAGATGGGATATGCATTTCAACATCAGCAGTGGTGAAACCTGCTGATGGAATTTGCATTGAGGGATCAGCCTCACCAGAGGGATGGTATGATCCCTGAGGTTCATCAGCTTGTGTTGTTGGTCCCTCAGCAGCTGTTTGGTGTTGAACAGCTGAATCATGGGGAACAGAAGTTTGAGGCTGAGCTGCTGATTGGTCTATATCAGCAGCGTGGGCACCTCGTGCAGACTCAGGGTGTAAGGAGATATGAGTGGGGGACAGTGTGGACTCAGTGTGGAGTGGAGAGGGCTCCTGTCTTTCAATATCCTCAGCCTGTTGGGAGGCTGGGATAGTTGATGTGGGTATCTCCATTTGTACAACTGGTTCCTGTTGGGAGGAACCAGAGGGTCTAGGCTGACTCAAGGGTGACTCAGGCTGGAGTGAAGCAGGCTCCAAATGAGCTGAACCTTCTCCCAAAATAGGAGAGGCAGCTTGGGTTGCTTCTTTTACAACTGAACCCTGTTGAGAGGGAACAGAGGAGACTGTTTTCTGGGCTAGTTTCTTTTTGGCTAATGATTTTCTTGGATGACGGATGGATGAAGTGGGTGATTGTGGAGAGGAGAGGGGATCTGTTTGGACTGGATGGGAGACTGGGTCAGGAACAGTGGGGCTGGACTGTTCCATAGTCTCTTGTGCCACAGAGGCACCAGCCACAAGGGCTTCAGGCTCAACAAATGAGCCAGGGTGAGGAATCTGCTCTTCTTCAGCCACAGAGGCTAAGGGAGTAGACTCAGGTTGAGCTGTTTTGGCCTTCTTTTTAACAGGCCCAGCTTCAGCTGCCAAGGTCCTTTTTACCAACTTAGACCTGGCTTTGGATTTTCCACCGGGAGCAGCAGTGACTGGATCCACCCTCACAGCAGAGGGTCCTTCCACTAAACCCAACAGCCTCCTCATTGGTGTTGAGAGAGGAGGCTCATTTTCCAGTACAGGAGTATGAAACACCCTATTCCCTATCACAGGGAATGCAGCAGTTTTAAGTAGGGGTTGAGAGTGATATAGATGCTCACCACAGACATGGCAGAAGATGAGACTCAGGAACCTGGGATATCTGACAGCTGCTGGTCTTGTCTCTTTTTGTACCAGGTTTCTCATGTTCAAGAAGATCCATTTGGCCATGTCAAGTGTAGTCCCATCCACCAGCTGAAGGACTATCGGCACTTCATCTCTACTAAGTTGGTCAAAGGAACCAACCTTGCTGCTGAATGACATTGCCACAGAGGCAAATAGGAAATTATATGTAGGTGATAACTCCTTCCTGTACAGAGTAGCTCCAACCTTGGGTTCTGCCACACCACAGAAGCGTAGCAGATTGCCCATTTGCTCATTTTCAGGCTGAGGGAGATCATAGGTCTCAGCCACTGGAAGATGAAGAACTTCCCTCAAAAGATCGACTGTAATCTCAATGGTTTGAGTCCCATTGAGAATAGTACCTCTGATAACCTTAGTGTTTGGATTGTAGGAGCAGGTGTACCAGAACTCGTATACCATTTCCTGGTACAGGACACCAGGAGATGCAGTCAGGGCATAGTTCAACGGATGAACTTGCAGGAATTCCACCATTTGATCGTAACCCTTCCCCACATAGTTTTTGGGGATTGTGAGGTTTGCTATGTAGTTGGTGGGTTTCAGGGTCAGCATCGTGGTGACAGAAGGATGTTTAACAACATCCTCACCAACGAAAACTGGCAGAAAGGGATTGGGTCTGTGAGCCATTTGGGAAATTTGAAGGTTTGAGGAAGCAAAAGACACTTAGTCGATTTTAGGGTTCTTGAGAATTTCTGGGAATGATGAGGAAAACGAAGATGAAACAGTATGGTGGTATTTATAGGATTTTGAATGGTCGTGTGTATGAGAGAGAAAAGATTTGGGCGGTTTGATTTGAAATGTTTGTTAACGGAAAACGGAACGGTTGTCCATGTCAGAAACATTGTCAGACCACTTGACCTTTTTGATCACTAATACACGTAACATACATTATCCGCAGTAATTAAGTTAAATAAAACATAATTTAAGAAACTTAATTATGAAGAAAGGTAATTAAACTGTTGGTCTACGCTGATGGTCAAACCTGTGATGATCAGGGTCAACAAGGTTCTCAGTCTTCAAGCTGTTCTTCCTTCAAACTGTTTCTTCAGCCTGCTCTCCTTTGTGAGAACAGGTTGAGTTCAATAGATGAACAGGTTACAGTGTGAAGAAGTGAACAGGTTGAAGACTGAACCATCAGAGCAGGCTGGACGAATAAACAGGTTAAACTGTTTTTGTTCAGCCTGTTGTATGTTCAAGCTGTTCAAGTTTTTCAGACAAATGACTAAGTACAGAACATGTATAACCTGTTCTGTCTAAGCTGTTCAGAGAAACTTGAGCAGTGTGAGACATACGAATTATTAGACCGTTGAGAGACACTTAGTCACTCTTGTTTAACATGCCCAGCTTGCTGACAAGGTAATTAAACCTTGTTTCATCCAGAGGTATGGTGAAAATGTCTGCAAGCTGTTCATTTGTGGAAATAAAACTTACCTCCACATTACCTTTTTGGATGTGATCCCTGATGAAGTGATGTCTGACTTCAATATGCTTTGTTCTTGAGTGAAATACTGGATTGTTGGAGATGGCTATGGCACTTGTGTTATCACACAGAATAGGAGTTTTCCTATACACAAGCTCATAGTCTTCAAGCTGATGCTGCATCCACAGAATCTGCCCACAGCAGCTTCCAGCAGCAATATATTCAGCTTCAGCAGTAGAAGTGGACACTGAGTTCTGCTTCTTGCTACTCCAACTGATCAACTTTCCACCAAGGAGTTGACATCCACCTGTTGTGCTTTTCCTGTCTAACCTGCAGCCTGCAAAATCAGAATCTGAATAACCTGTTAGTTCAAGGCTTGAGTCTTTTGGATACCAAAGACCCAAACCTGGAGTACCCTTCAGGTATCTGAAGATTCTTTTAACAGCTGCAAGATGTGATTCCTTTGGATTAGCTTGGAACCTAGCACATAAACAGGTGGCAAACATAATATCAGGTCTACTAGCAGTCAAATATAGCAAGCTCCCAATCATGCCTCTGTAAGCTGTTACTGAAACAGCTTTGCCACTGGAATCAGCATCCAATTTTACATGGTTGACCATTTGGGTTTTTAATAGGAGAACTTTGATCAAAATTAAAACTTTTTCCCAAAAAATCTAAAGTTACTTCTTTGATTTATAAAAATTCCAGTGAGGTTTGTTAACGCCTGTAATCCCTTAAAAAGAAAGTTAGTTCTCCCATCCATACTCATTTCATACGTGGATTTCAGAGTAATGAAAAATTCGTGCATTAGTTGCTCATTAGTTAGAAACCAAATATTATGTCATCCACATAAATTTGAACAAGCATAATATCAGACTTCACCTTCTTTATGAACAGTGTGGTATCCACTTTACCTCTGGAGTACCCATTGCTCATAAGGAATTCAGTAAGAGTGTCATAGCAGGCTCTAGGGGCTTGTTTGAGACCATAAAGAGCTTTGTCCAACTTATAGACAAAACCTGGATGTTGTTCATTTTCAAAACCTGGAGGCTGCTTGACATAAACTTCTTCTTGCAGCTTCCCATTCAAAAAATGCACTCTTCACATCCATTTGAAATACCTTAATGCTCTTATGAGCAGCGTAGGCTAGATACAAACGAATTGCTTCTAGCCTGGCCACAAGAGCAAATGTTTCATCATAATCAATTCCTTCCTCCTGTCTGTAGCCCTGAGCAACAAGTCTTGCCTTATTTCTAATGACATGACCTTGCTCATCCATCTTGTTCCTGAAAACCCATTTTTGCCAATTATTGTTTTTCCTTAGGTGGCAGGGACCAGCTTCGCATACTTTTGTTTCTCTCAAATGATGAGTTCTTCTTGCGTGGCAGTGATCCAATTGCAGTCTTTTAGTGCTCATCCCACCTCTGTTGGCTCCATCAGTGAAAACAAAACTAGAGAACATACAAAAAGTTCCTAAGCTGTCCCACCGAGTTTGTATTCCCTTTATTGATGTCACCAATATTTGATTCATTAGGGTGACAACCTGATCCACTTAGGATTCATTTTTCAATGATGACTTACCAGAGTTGTTAAAACATCTTCAAGCAGGTCCTGTTTGAACAGCTCTTCAAATTTCAGACACACTGTGTCTTGAGCCTGTTCACTTGTGAACCATGTCTTGATCCTGTTGAACATATCAGCAGAGGGAAACTGGGGGAAATCAGCCATTGATAGGTTCTGGACATGTAGTTGTATTAAGTCAGTACATTTTTTCACACAGGTTGTTATTACATAATCATTCATCATTGTCCATCATGATTAGCAGGTTCCACACTGGGGGTAGTGATTCTTTTAACAAATCAAAGAAGCTTTTGAGTCCTCTTCATTGATTGAATGCATCAGATCATCAAAGTTAAGTTCTCCTGAAACTGATTCAGGAACAGCTTTGGTGGAGACATTCTTGGACTCTTCAAAGGTGACATTGATAGATTCATCTATCACCCTTCTTTTGTTGTTGTATACCCTGTAGGCTTTGGAGATAGCAGAGTAGCCAACAAACACACCTTCATCAGCTTTAGGTTCAAATTTCGACAGCTGGTCCCTTTGATTCAGAATGAAACAGGGACATCCAAACACATGGAAATAACTGACATTTGGTTTTCTCCCTTTGAGCAGCTCATAGGGAGTCTTGTTGAACCTTTTCACCACTAAGGATCTGTTTTGGGTGAAGCAGGCAGTGTTAACAGCTTCTGCCCAAAATGATGAAGGTAAACCTGATGCACACAGCATGGTTCTGGCAGCTTCAATGAGGGTTCGGTTTCTCCTTTCAGCAACTCCATTTTGTTGAGGAGTTCTTACTGCTGAA
>JAANYP010005710.1:14494-37170 GCA_020465985.1 Centrapalus pauciflorus | reverse complement strand
GCTTGAGCAGTTTTGAGAGAAACAGTTTCCTCCTTTGTTTTTTGAAGAGACAATTTAGAGAGGATGAAAACCTCTAACAAACAAACCCTAATTAAACATTAAGAGGTACACTTTAGTAATATTTAATGCCGGGTGTAGAAAATCTACCCACTGTGTAATAATGTAACAAGAGTATTCATTGATTGAATTTTTAGATTTTTTAAGGGTTTGGTGATACACTACAAGAAAAATGTCATTCAGCGACAATTTTAGCGACATGTATTTGCATGTCACAATTTAGTTACATGTGTAGTGACAATTTTTGTGACGAACAAGTCACCAATATCACTACTTGTGTCACTATTTTTAGCGACATCCATGTACAAGTCACTATACACGTCGATAATATTGTGACACGCACACAAAAGTCTCTATACATGTCATTGATTTTGTGACATTTATACACAAGACACTATGTGTGTCGCTGAATTTGCGTCGTATACATATATGTCATTAAGTGTGTTGCTAATTTTGTGACATGTATGTACAAGACACTATGTGTGTCACTACTTTTGTGACATTCATTTACAAGACACTATGTATGTCGCTAAATCTGCAACGTTTACATACAAGTCACTAAGTGTGTCGCTGAATTAAATAATAATTAAATAATATTTTCCTTTGGAAAAAACATAAATGTTTCTATTAGATATTTCAACAAGTGTGTGCCCTAATTCAGTCGCCCAACACTGCATTTAATCTCTCTCTCTCTCTCTCTCTCTCTATATATATATATATATATATATATATATACACACACACACACATATATATATATATATATATATATATATATCTCTATCGCCCCTGAAGTGGCTCCATTGTTGGTTCGCTTAGGCACCGTTTCCGACCGTGCCTTCTACTCCGGCTCCGACCGCGCCTTCTACTCCGGCTCCGACTGTGCCTTCTATTCTAACTCCGACCGCGCCTTCCACCTTCGCTAATCAAACCCCTGGAATGATCGATTTCTGCCTCCTCTTCCGATTCCTCTGCAGAACAATCTCTATTTTTAGGTAAAACCCCTCCCCTTCTCGTCTCGACATATGAGCATATAACAAGCTGTTATTTCAACGTTTAGCCAAATTTTTTTGCTCGGGTTCTACTAAATGCTTATTTGTTTGCTTGTATCGTTCAACTTTGCTGTACGTTCAACTTTGAGAGTGGTTTTCTTGTTGTATCGTTCAACTTTGGTTATATTTTGTTTGATAGAAACACAAAGATATAATACAATACAAGTTTTGACAATAAATATGTCTTTACAATTTTTTAGCCCAAAAAGGGTTAAAATTTTTAATTTTTTACAATAGTATCAGTTACCGGCTTATAAGTATCAATAAAAAACTGACCATGCATATTTTTATTTAATTTTAAAAACACTTTTTTATTATAAAAGCACTTTTATATTTGACTTTAAAAAGATATCAATTACATACTTCTATTTTATCATACTTTTTATGTTGGGAGACTAATTATCTTTATTTTTGTTGGACGAAAGAAAAGTTTTATGTTTCATTTTATTGGAGAAATTTTCAATTAAATTATGTATAAAGAGAATTTCAATATTTTATTAAAACATTAATGAAGAGCCAATTAATTTATAATGACTTCCAACTTAATATTTAATTATTTTAAAAGAATATACAAAATGTATGACTCTCTCTATTATCTTACCTTTTTTAGGTTACAACGTCTCTCTCTTTCTCTACATCCAACAATAATCAAATAATCAATTGTCTTATTCACTTCTCGTGGGCTTAGCTACCATTTCTTTTGATTTTAACCATACAACATCGAAGGACGGATCCATAGAATTTTCTCACCGATGCCACTATTTTATAAAATTTTTGATGACTACGTTTTTGGAATTGTTTAAAATTTGATCTAAACAACAATATTAATATAAAAAGACTGATTAGGTCAACAACTAAAATTTGACAATTAAATATTATTGTAACTTAATAATAACCAAACACTCAATTGACAAATAACATATATTTCTAAAAATAAGAGTGAACAATTGATAAACAAAGGATACTATTTAAACCATAACTAAATAAACAATTAATAAATATGATATTGTTAAGTAAACATAAGTTACATTGTGTAAATTATGCTTTACGTTGTAAGTAATTCTTTTTACTATGGAACAAATGCCATATTTATTCATTAATATTTATCATTTAATAATTATACTGCAACATCAACCCTAAAAAAATAAAAAATTAGTTAAAACTATTTCCGATCATATATTTATATATACCTACAAAAACATTTAATAATTATATTGCATTTTCTGCTTTTATATGAACTTTTCATCTTGATATTGTTTCTTTATTAAAACTTGCTCTCTTTTTTCTTTTCTTTTCTTTTTTATTTTTTGTTTCCAGGGTATTCGAGTTCTTCACACTTGAATCAATCTTTCACTAATGTCATCGTAAAAAATTCTTTACAGGAAACGTATCCAAATTTTTATACAAACTACAATGACCAATTTTGTAATTTACTCACTTATTTATTTATTAGTTTATCATTAACAATACGTATGAACTATTAATAAAATATATAATAATTAACATCATAATATAATTATAATCAACATATAAGTATTAATTTAATATATAAAAATGTCGATTTAAATCATTTATCTATTAAATAAATAATTAAATCTAATACTCAGTAAAGTTAAAATCTTCTTATTAAGTTTGCAAACATTTAAAACAATGTTAAACATTATTTTTATAGCAACAACTTATTTATTTGTAACAAATTCTTATAGCAACAAGTTATTTATTTATTAGTTTATTGAACTAATAAGTTGTTTATTAAAGTTCGTTCATGATGGGCACCGGCTTCCTGGGATTCCCGGACATTTTGTGTCGTCCGTACATTTTTTATTACACAAGTCTTCAGAAACATTGCATATATCTCTGCTATAACAACAACAATAACCATTATCATACGATATACAAATTGTAGTGCAACGTGGTCGACCGCTCAAAATCCTGATTCCTTTAGCATCACTCGTTTCAATTTTTCTACCTATAAATTCCAAAATGACAATATTAAATTTGTTGTTTATATACAAAATGATGGTTTATTGGAAGAAAGAGCAATAAATTGATAGAAACTTACAATCATGGCAAACTAGTAACAAGACAAAACTTATATAGAAGATCATCAAATTTGATTTGACAATCTTAGCCATCATGTCGTATGTTTGTTAAGATTATTTCACTAAAATTTAGTATTAGCAATGATAAACAAAAGCTTACATTTATAGGCACATCATGAAGTTACGTACTTCTTTGATTTACACTTAAATATAATAAAAGTAAAAATCTAATAAACTTTAAGGTTCGTTTAACTTAAGAAATAAAAGTTGAATGATTGAAGTTAAAAGTAATTTATTTAAAAATTATAGTATATTATATCGTATGATTATTGGTCAATCTTTGAAATGGAATTTTACGTTAACTAAAAGCATGAGTTATTTATTTAATTTTTTAAAAGCATGAGATACTTATCTATTTAATATATACTATTATTTAAGTGAGTAACTAGCATCACACGTGTTATGCTTTTATTTGATTTTTCACGTGTCACTCTCTCCTTTTGCTATTTCATTTAATAAATTTTACTTTAAATTTTAAATAACTAATTAACTAAAATTAAGCAAACTTTATTATTCTTATAATTATTATATTATACATATTTATAAATATTTATTTTTAAAATTAATTCATGTAATACATATGTATTAACCTAATTTATTAATAGGTTAAATTACAGAAATGGTCCATGTATTTTGTTCAAAATTATGGAAACAGTCCCTCAAGTTCCAAAGTTGCAGTGGCGGTCACTCAAACTATTTTTTACTTGCAGAATTGGACCTTCTCTTTATAAAATTTTTAAAAATGACGATTTTGCCCTTCTTTCAATTACAAGCTTGGTAATTTCACTTTTGGTCTCTTTTCTTAATTTTTCATTTTTGGTTTTAAATTTGAAATATTTTAATAAATTATGATTTGATTCGTTATTAATTATAGTTATATTATTATTCTCATCATCATCATTATTAATTATATCTATTTATTTTGTAAAATAAATCTATATTTGTACTAAAAATTATTTTAATTTATATTGTTAATTAGTTAAGTTTTGCATCCTTTTGTGTATTCAATTTATTTATTAGTTTTATTTATTTATAATTTATTGGTTAAACTATTTGTATAATTTTATTGTTTATACTTTCTCATCAAACTATTTCATTACTTTTAATAAATTTTGAATTTGTGTAAATTTTGTTTTAAATTTACTAATTCATTACTGTCAATCAAATCACCAAAGATTAACTAGTTTGAATAAATCAGAGTTAAACCAATTAATCTTGTTTTGAATCAATGTCCAATTAAGAAGTTTGCAAAATAACACTTAATTGTTTTAAAAAAAACTTTCTAAACAGTAATAACTGAATAAATAAGACAGAAAACACTTTTAATATCAAAACCTCTTGTATTGATAACCACTGATTACAAGAACCTCTAATCTGTTTGATTAGACGAAGAACACAGATTGTTTTTAAGGTTTCACAACCTTAGAGGCTTGAGAAAACTTAATCAGCATACAAGTTACAATTTCAATTGCTAAGTACTGATTACATAAGAAAGACCTAGTCTCTCTCTATTTATAACCTTCTGATTTATTTCCTTAACAAACTACGATTTCCCTTGAGTAGATTTCTTCAGAAGATCTTTGAATCTTGACATCTTTATTACTTCCTGATTTATAGCACTTTCTGTTATCATCTTCTGGAACAGCTTGAACTTTATCTCTAGCAGCTTGAACATTTTGAACTAGCAGCTCGAGATTCTTGAACTAGCAGCTTGAACTTGGTAATTACACAGAAATACTACTAAGAGTCTGAGAAATCCTGACTAACAACTTGACGTACTTAGTTTATTTCCCAACAATCTCCCTCTAACTTAAATGCTTAACTAAGACTTTAAGTTTCTTTACATGATCAAAAATAAGGAAATATTGACAAAGTCTAATTGTTATGTACAAACTAAGGCATCCAAAAATTTACATATTTACAGTTGTGCAAGTTTCTGCCTTAGAGCCTTTATGAAGCTTCTTTTCAACTCTTCATTATCACAATTTGTCTTCGCTGAATTCATCTGATGTAGCCATTCTTTTGGAAGATCAATAAATTCAATACCATAGAACACTACTACAAAATGAGCCTATTGTAACCTTTTGAAAGCAACTTTTATATGATTAGTTGCATTTGATTCTAAAGCAAGTTTAAAAAAATAAAGGTTGCATTAGAAGATCTAATGCAACATTTAACTTAAAATGTTACATAATTGATTGTAAATGGCAACATTTATAAGAAAGGTTGCACTTGTTATAGGTTAAAAGTAACATTTATTTTAAAAGGTTTCATATGTTTAAAATAAATGCAACTTTTTTTTCCAAAAAGTTATATCTAAAATGTGATTGTAATTTTTTTTTATTTTTTATTTAAAATAAAATATATAACTATTTTACATTGACAATCTTTTCATTTGATTAATATTATTTATTGCCAATCTATTTAATCTAAATATTAATATGAATAATTTCATGTGTTTGGTACAGAAAAATTGTTTAAGCATGAGAACAAAAAATAAAACAGTTTATTATTTTCTCGCTTTTATTTCTTCACATTTGACAAAGAAATGCTGAGAGTTGAAAAAATGAGTTGAATTCATTTTGCATCTTTCACATTGTTTCTCCCAAACCCTAGTTGCCTCACGCCCTCACCCATCTACGACCAGCGACCATTTGAGCTTGCTCCGGCGACGCTCTGTTTCCGTTGGCGATGATAATTTGCCTCACCTGCGGCGGCGACTCAATACAGACACACACTCTAGTCCTTCGACGCCGAGATCTCCTCCCTTCTCCGGTGCCGCTGCCTCACGCCCTCACCACGACCACCAGGAAGACGCCGACACTGCCTCACCACAACCACCAGGAAGACGACGCTGCTGCCAGTGTTTTTCTTTCATCTCCATCCATTCGACCACACAATCCCCCTCCAGCCACCATACAAAGAACTAGTTGCAGCTTCGATGCCAGCTTTGTTGACGTGGGGATTTTGGGTTTGCCCACTCTCATATGGTGAAATAGGCCTCGCGGTGAACGAATTTCATTTCTCCAAGATGGAACAAGGTAAATCGGTAGAAACCTTATTTGATTGTTGAGCCAGTAAATACTAGATGGGGCTAGGCAATGTCAAGTTTTCTAATGATTCGGCATAGGGAAGTATCGGTCATCCTTGCTGACTTTGCTTAAAATAAACTTCTGGTTTAATTTTTTGAATTCGATCTTTCCTTCTATAATTACCTATTGCTGGCTATGCAATTTTCCTTTGATGATTTAATGTCTGGATTAATAACATGTGTTTTCTCTGTCATGGGTACATTAGTTTCAATATGTCGTAGAAGAGAAATATATATTACTCACTGGTATGATATTTATTTCTGAACTCTTCCAAGCAGAATACGTCTACCGACACGACCATAGGGCTACAAACCATTCAAATTAATCCATGGGTTAGTCTTTGATGAATACTATATTTAGATATCATTTTGCCTTGGTTTTGCATTGATTTTTAATATTCTTGGAAAGATGAAATTAGAAATCATGGAGTTATTTCTGTAAGGATTATAATTTGAAAGCATACTAGTTGTTTTATATCTGGAAGCACAAAAGAGAAAAGTGATAAAAATAAACTAAATCTTTTTCTTAAAAAATTATGATAAATTTAGTAGGTGTTAATTCATCCAGTGTGTCACAAGTTAGATAATGCATACACTGACGCCCTGGTTTTGCCCAAGATAATGTATACCGATTCTAGAGCCACTTTGTCTTCTAAAATAAATTAGTTTGGTAATTATTATAGAAGGAAATAAAAGTGGTTTCGGAGACATGAATTGACAAGTTATATTATGGTGCAGCTATGTGTGGGCTGCTGCAGGAAAACAGCCAGAACTTGAGAAGAATGTTGGCGCTGGTGGTTATGGGTATCCGGCTTTGGTAGCTTTGAACTTAAAGAAAGGCACATATGCCCCACTCCGAAGCGCATTTGAACGAGACCGAATCATGTACGTTGTTTTTTCTACCTGTCTTGCACTCTTCTCGTTCTACTATCTATGCATCAACTGAGCTCATGACTTGTATTTTTAATTAATCATAAGGAAAAAGGAAGAACAACTCTCTCAAAGTAACTTGTATGTTTGTTAGCCATTGCGTAATATATTAGATATTGCCTACTTGCCAACTGTTAGGCTACATTTTAGGATCAACTAACAACTTAACCACTTAATGTATACACAATCTTAATTTGCAATGAGCATTAAATCCAGTGGATTTCCAAGAATTACTAACCGTAAAACACATCTTTTTGGTTATCTCTTGTTTGTTTATAATTATGTGATCTAATACATCCATCCTCCTCTCCTTTGGTGTTTATCACCTTTCTTCCCTGTTTGTGGCTTGATATGGTTTTAATGTGCTGCGATATTGTGTTTTTGTGTTGCATCCTTGTCCCCAAATGAAGAAGAGCGAGCATATATTGATATAATAAATGTGATTCACCGAGTGCATTTCTTTACTGTATATTTTTGTTTCTTATATCTCTAATAGCTTGGAAGAAGATAATCATCTTGGAAATGATGATATACTTGAATCAAAGATGTTGGACCCTGGAAGGGTAGGTTTGTTGAAAATCAAGCTTAATTATTATTTAATCAAACCAGTTAGTAAACTATCTGTGTACGTACATGTTTTTCTTTTCCTATATATATGACTTGAAATATGAGATAACAGAAACGTACAAGGCTTGTAATCTAAGCGCACTTCAGATTACTTTATAGGTTTGTTCTTCTCATATCTATAAATTAATTATATTTATATTTTGTTATAAAATTACAGTTGTGTTAGTTGGGCTTGCAATATTTTGTGTGTACATACAACACACACATTTGCTTAGTTATTATTGATGCAACAGAATAACCCATAACTGATTTCTTAAATCCCATGTTGGTGTTTGTTTGGAAGAAGATATTGAGAACCAACGAGATAAATTAATTGAAGATGTGATGAAGAAGCTTACGGAAAAATTGTCTCTTCAAGTTTGTGAGTTTCTAGCATGAGTTATCGCTGATTCAAGGTATGATATCATTACGATCATTACCAAGTATAATTATCTCATCAAGTTGATTATTTTGGTTTCAGTTTCTTACTTATTATTATTTGTGTGTGACAGGCAACTTTGTTTTGGGATATCGATATATATATATGAAGACCATTGTTTTTTGGAGGATTTAGATACCTTTTGTAATTATAAGTAACAATTAGTATATGAAATATTGTGTTTTGAGATTATTGTGTAATTGTTGAAGGATTTTGATAACTTTTAATTATTGTAATCGACATTTTTTGAATTGATGATGCTTATTAATTGTATTCGTGTATTTGTAACTAAATTTATAAATGTTGCATTAAAAAATAAAAAAAAGTTACATTTGAATGTAAAAAAAGGTTGTATTTGAGCATAAAAAGGTTGCATTTGAGTTTAAAATTAGTTGTATTTTAATGTGAAAATGTTGCATTTGAAAATAAAAAAGGTTGCATTAGAGTTTGGAAAAAGTTGCATTTGATGTAAAAAAGGGTTGCATTTCAGTTTGCAAAAAGTTGCATTTGCTTGTAAAAAGGTTGCATTCTAAAAAGGTTGCATTTCTATTATTTATGCAACTCTTTCAAAAAAGGTTGCATATTCTACCAAAAAGGTTACTTTAGATCTAATGCAAGAGGACATAATGCAACTCTTGTTAAAAGGTTGCTTTAGGCATAATGCAACTTTTTGCAGGCCTAATGCAACATTTTGCCAAGGTTGCAATAGGCTTGTTTTGTTGTAGTGGAACCTGCTGGATCCATTTGCCAGTTTGAGTCTATATGTCATGGATTTTCATATAAACCAACCTGTACAATCTTCATTTCCTTGGCAGCCTCTAGTTTTGTTCTTGAAGTTTCTGGTTCCATGATGCTTTGAAGACGTACCATGAACATTCTGAACCCATACGATTGGAGATCTAGAGTGACTAGCCTTCCCAATGATGTACATCTGAGTCAGCTCTTCGCTAGTCATCCTTTGAACAATCTGACACATATATTCTTCATTTTCACAAACTTCTCTTTTAACCACAAAATGATATACTAAGTCAATGTTATCCATTGACTTATCATACCATATAGTATTTGGTGGTTTTGAAAAGTCATGCTTATCTATTGCTTTCTCTATCTCCTTGGCCTTCTGCATTTGCTGTTCAAACATAACCTTCCTTACTTTATCAAACTTTACTTGAGAAATTTCTTCTGGTTGAGGCACAACAAAAGTTTGAGAAGGTTCCTTTGATTGAGGCACAACAACGGTCTGAGAAGGTTCTTTGACCTGTTCAGGGGCTTTGGCAGTGGCTTCATCATACAAAGCCTGAAGTTTCTCTATAGTCCATGTCTCTGCAATAGCCCTAGGAACTCCAGCATTTGCAGAATGTACTTGCCAATTTATTAGAAATCTTCTGTGCTCTGCCTTTGAATGCCCTGATGGCCTTTTCCTATTCTTTTGTCCCTCTTTGACAACAAATCCATGTAGATAGTCACTAAGGGTTTCATCATCACCAATAGAAGCTTGAGCTTGTTGATAAAAAATTTGGTCTTGTTCTTCTACAAGCCTTCTAGCCAGTTCAGCATAAGCAACAACTTGAGCTTCTTTAGAAATAAACTTTATCTTTGGCTCTTCAATAAAATACCTTTGCCTTTGCCTGAGATTGTTGCTTGGACTGTTGAGGATGTTCCTTGCTTTCCTTCTTTGATTAAAACACCACCTGACTTTTTAGGATTAACAACTTGAACTTATGAACTAACAGTCTGAGAAACTGGTGGAACTGTTAGACTAGAAGTTGGAACTGCCAGAGGTGATCCTGGGACTGTTTGGACTGAATATGGGAACTCTTGATTCTCCCCCTTTTTGGATGCATTGGTTTGATCAGAAGGACCAAAAACCTTTGCTAACAGGGTTTGAATCTGCTTCTCTTGTTGCACAATCTTGGTATCATAGAGCTTCAACCCTAGCTGGAATTGAACAAGCTTTTGTTGTTGGACTGATGAGAGCCTTTGGAGAGCAACAATTTGTGACCCCTGTGCAGCAATATTGGACTTTTAATGTTCCAAAATGGCTACAACAGGTTTCAGTTGGGGATCCGTCAAAATCATTAGTTGCAGACAGGCCTCAAGATCTTCAAATGATAAAGGTATTTGAGAACTATCGCTGGCACCCTTACCAGATGTACTAGTAGTACCTGGGCCCCTCTGTTCTTGATACTGGGGACTTCCAGAAGGTGCTTGCACACCCTCTGTTGCCGTGGGTGTGGTCTTAGTGATGTTAGAATTGTCCTGTGCCCCTTTTGCAGAAGCATCAGTAGTTCCAGCCACAAATCCCATATGAACATCCTCAGAATGGATGTTCACCTCCACATTGAGGTTGGTAGTGTCCTTAGTAGGTTCCTTTTGGATATTCTGTGCAGGAGTATCCTTTTGCACAGGGCTATTTGGTTCTGGCTGTTGGACTGAGGTGGAAGGAGCACCTGCAACCCTTTGTTTCTTTTTGATGTATGTTTTGAGTGATGGGGCTGTTGAGGTATGTTTAACAGAAGGTTCAAAAGGGATATTTGTATCATGGGGACTGGGTTGGGATCCTGGGGGTGAAGCAGTAATGGGGGACTGGGTCTGCTCAAGATCCTCTCCCCTCTCCCCTGTTTCTTGGATTGATGTTTAGCATTTCTTGAGGCATTGAAACATCAAGAGCTTGAAAATTTGCACTCTGTTTTTAAAGTCTTTTTACAGTTTGTAAAGAGTGCTTATGGGAAACATGTATCTTTTTATGTATTTTTAAAGAATTGCAAGATTTTGAAATTATTTCAGCTAAGAATCGAGGATACATCAAAAATTTCCCATTCTTTAAGGCATGATGCCTTAACATCCATTGAAAGATCATATTTGAAAAATTGAACTATTGGCCTGTTGATAAGCAAACTAAAGCAGTTGCAATATTTATAGAAATTTCAGACCAACCAGTTCTCTTTGGACTTAGACATTGTTGAATAATATGAATAAGATATTTCCATTTGGGGGCCAAAATTTGCTTTCAAAAATGTAAATGTATCCACTGGTCCCTATACCCTATCTCAAATAAACCTTCACGCATAAGAGTTAAAGGAAGATCATTTATACCTTAAGCATCTTGCAGTTGCAAGTGCTGTCGAATGGAGTCCTCAGAGATGGAGACTGTTTGACCATTGATGGTAGACACAAGAGAAGTGACTCCATGGTTTATGTTCAGACATGCATTGTTCCAGAACTGCTCTATGTGTGATACATAAATTGTAGGGTTTACTTTAAGAGCGTAGGAGATAGATGAACTGCGGAGGAAGTCCATGATCTTGTGAAATGATTGCAGTTTAGCATGTTTTAGGGTGTAAGGAAGGCAGTTGTGTTCTTTGACAAAGTCCATTGGTGCTCAAGAGCGAAAAGATTTAGGGTTATGATTGAAGAGTAGGGTTCCGTGAAGAGAGAGAATTTGAGAGCTCTGGTTTGATATTGTGAAACTGGTAGTTGTAACAGAATGAAACTGATACTTTTAAGGGTTTTGGGTTTAAAATATCTTGTCCCGCGGTCAAATTCCTTAGAAATGACTTAAATGCCCTTCACACCTAACAGATCAAGTGAAAACAACTAACAGTTCGAGAAAATACACTAGCAGCTTGAGGATATTCTCAAGTTGTTTGTAAGGTCACCTACCTACGGATCCAATATTGACGCGACACCGTCCAATGAGTGCGGAATCCTCGTTAGTGGTTTAACGGATTGATCACACACACACACGAAACACAGAGACCAACACGATGATAGACGCAACGATGAACGTCCCGACACGTGAATCTCTCCAAAACTCTCTGCTAATCGCACACAAGTTCGTAATCGCCACACACACGAATTTCTGCAAAGATTGTTGATCAAAACTGATTAACTCTTAATTATAAGCCTTAACTTCGAACTTGTCTTGGACAAGTTCGTGAAGGCCCAAGCCCACGAACTTGTCCACCAACAAGTTCGAACCAGGCTTTGAACTTATTCTAGAACTTGTCTTTGAACTTGTTCTAGAACTTATGTTTGAACTTACCTTTGAACTTATGTTTGAACTTACCTTTGAACTTATGTTTGAACTTACCTTTGAACTTAAGTAAACATCGATCACAAACAAGATCAAACATATATACAACTAATATCAACCATATGTATTAACGTGCAATTACGAAGGCTTGAACTATTACAAAGGATTATCTACACTTAGACTGCTATCATCACACAGGATGCACTACAGACTTCCCCTTGACGATAGCTTCTTACTAGATATTCAATTAATCTAAGTACTAGGCCTATTTAGAATGCTACCAGCATAAAGTCCCTGTTCAATGCAAACCTTTACCACATTCTGATATTTTTTGCCTTCAGTCTTCATATGAGCATCATAAGAGATTTTTTGGACATGAAGCTTAAGTAGATCATCTTTGGATAAGTTGACCAGGTGTAATGGATCGTACAGTTTCAGAATCACTTTTTCTTCAAGGTCTTCCATAACTGCTTTGCCTATCTCACTTTCCACATACCACCATTTCAAATTGCCCAAAACGTTTTGAGGCATCGTATTCAGAGGAACCTTCTTCAAACATCTAACTGGCTTGTAATACATCCTCGTCCAGGATCTGCCAGTTAGAGGATCGATTCTCGTATGATCATCCTCTTTCCTACTCGTGGATTTAGCTTTTCAAACTTTCTAGATCTCCCTTCCCTTCTGATAATCTTTGCAATTACTTCAGCGTAGGGATCGTCTCCGATGTTGACGAGCTCTTTCCATGCTAAGGCCTTTATCTCAACTTTAGGAAGTGAATTGAAGTCCTTCCATCTTCTCCTTAGATATTGTAGGCCATCCTTTCTCTTAATGATAAAAAGCTACAGTTCTCGATCAAAGAACCAGCTAAGAATGCTCCCTGACAGCTTTCCAGCACTCGGCACTTTCATCTTTTCCTTCACAGCTAACTCAGACTTTTTTTCTTCCTTTCCGAACCACAACTTTCTTTTCTCTTCATTTGTGAGTTCCCTATCAGGCTCCTCACTTTCTGATTCAACATTTAGAGCATCCTTAAACACATCGATGTCTATCATGCTCTGTTCTGCCGTAGTGTATGTATTTGTGATAGGATGTTGTTGAATGATGATCTCATTGGCCTCATCTTCTACATCAACCAAAACCTCGTCATCAGATTTCCAATATGCAACGTCCTCTGGTATGAACTCTCCTTCTTCCAGTTCCTCCTGATCAAATCCGAACTCATCTTCATTATCTAGATCTATCAGAGCCCCTATCATCTCTTGTTCAAAAGCCTTTGAGGCTTCAGGAGCCTTTCCATTCTCTTGAGCTTCACCTCCTCCCATACTCGAAGAACAAGGCTCCCCCTGAACATTTGCTTGCTGAGCAGTCTTTTGAGAAAGATCTGCTAGCTCACTTTCTTTCTGCGTGCCTGGATCATCGCCTTCTTCATCATCTCTCCTGACTCTCCTCAATTCATCACCTTTGCAACTGTCTCCCCTTGAGCTTGAAGATCTTTTATTATTTGCTCAATTTGGGTCTGCGTAGTCAGAATTTGAGAATGCTGAGACGTCAATTCTTGTTGTTGAGCAGCAACAGTCGTTTGAAGCTTAGCATTTGCTAACTCCAGTCTTGAATTATGTTGTTGCAATTCATTGACTGTTATCGATATCTGGTATATTTGGACTGTTTGGAAGTCCACTTTTCTCCTCAACTCAGTAAACCGTTGATTTTCGGTGAATGAAACTGAGGTGGATGGAATGGAGGCAGATGTTGATGGAGCGGCGGTTGATGTGGATGGAGCGGAAGTTGACTGAGATGGAATAGCAAAAGTAGATGGAGTTCCCTGCATGAATCGATGCCTTTTTGCTCTATGCCTAGGGGCAACCGGAGCTTCTTCTTCTAAATCAAAATCTGAATCTTCTGCTGCTTCATCACGAATAATAGGCCGGGTCATCTTCCTTCGGCTGACAACAACTCTGGATCCATATATGCCGATGGTAACAGCCGGATATTCAGCCTCTGTCTCCTCAGAATTATATTCGGATTCAGACTCAGAGGCGGTCTCAACTTGACCCTCAGCCTAAGCCTGTTCCCCAGCTTCTTCTCCTTCATTATGACCTTCTGTGCCTACAGACTCGGCAACAGGAGTTTGATATTAATCGATCTCCCTGAAGATGTCATTGTTAGGCACAAAAAGGCCTCAATCAAACCTGCTGTACATCTGAGGGGGAGATTTTTAAATCAAACCTGTTGATGCACTTGAAGGTTGAATTTAAGGCCTGTTATATGCCTTATTGATACCTGAAAGTGATTTGCAATATTAGTCTAAAGCTGTTTACCATGTTGCATTCGTTGCAACAAAGACAGTTTGTCCAAGCTGTATAGTCTGCTGAACAGGCTGGACATAAACTGTCTACGCTGCTCTATTCTGTTGAGCTGCTTGGACAGTTTACAAGTGTTCTGTTCTTTGTGAACAAAACCTGTTCTTTGTGAACAGGTTAAACACTTTATGGAATATGTTTCCAAGTCCTCATGTATTTTTTTTTACTACAAGATCAGTTTACAAGTCGAAGACAAAGTGGAAAACAGATTTGCACAGCCTGCCCACGCTGTTCTGTCACATGAAGACAAACAGATATTTGAAAAGGGTGACCGACCTTTTCTTATATCAAAATGGCATTAGCAAAAGAAGAAAGATGCAAAGTTGACATTCCTCTTTTGGTTAAAACCTTATGCAACAGTGACAAAAAGGAAAAGACAAAGATTCTGCCATGTGAAGACAAAGGTACTTTATCAGAACGTGCAGAAAGGTGTTTTGTCCTTTTGGAAAGACTCTCGACTATCTCTTCTGTCCAATGAAGAAGCTTCACCAAGATTCTCCTTTTGAGAATAAAAGGAAGCTTCTAAGTATAAAGAGATATCAAGAGTGTGAAATCAGAACGTGCATTGAAGTGTGTTATTCCATGCATGCAAGTCTGCTTACATAAAACAGTCGAGTGTGTCTAAGCTGTTCTTGTGTAAGCTGTCCTTCTGAGTCTTGTAAAAACAGTGAGTGCTTCTAAGTGAGTGTATTCATTGTACCTAGTCTGAGTGAGTCTTAGATTAGTTAACCAACTGTTGTATCTGTTATCTGGGCTTGAACCTTTCCGCATTCAAGCTTGTTTGTAATTAACACTTGTTAATAATATACACAAACATTGAGAAAAAGATTGTTAAGTTTTAAATAGCTGTATTCACCCCCCTCTACAGCTTAGAACTATACACTTGGGAAACCTTTCGGGACCTACAACTGGTATCAGAGCAGATAGAGTGTGTGTTAACTCTAGATCTCTTATTCTCCCAAATTTTCCATGGACAACAGTGCTGCA
This sequence comes from Centrapalus pauciflorus, assembly GCA_020465985.1. NCBI lineage: Eukaryota > Viridiplantae > Streptophyta > Magnoliopsida > Asterales > Asteraceae > Centrapalus > Centrapalus pauciflorus. The sequence continues at coordinate 21,510 of JAANYP010005710.1, read as the reverse complement.
AATTCCTCATCCTACTATGACAATGGATCAATGGCCAAACCCCCAAAGTTCAATCATCAGAACTTCTCTGGTTGGAAGTGCAGAATGATGCTTTATTTAGAGAATCTGGATGTACAACTACCAGAGATAGTAATGGAAGGTCCCTATGTGCCAACTTCTGTTACTACCATAACTCCTGCTGTTGAAGGAGCTGCCCCTGAAATCAAACAGGTTGAGAAGATGAAGACTGCAAAGGAGATGTGGGATACTTTGTGTACCGTCTATGATGGACCCACAATCACACTGGATAACAGTATTAACAATCTTGTTAGACAGTATGAACTATTCTTTGCAAAACCAAAGGAGACTCTCACAGAAACCTACACCAGGTTTACTACTCTTGTTAATGATCTCAAAGCTGTTGGGATCACAAAGGACAGCCTGACCCTGGTGAATAAGTTCTTGGACATCTTACCTGAAGAGTGGAACTAATTTTCTACCATCTTGAGAAATTCAGGTACCATAAAAGGTATGGATCTTGTAAACTTATATGGATCCTTACTAAATGATGAACAGTCAAGGCAGCAGAAGAGAAATGCCTTGGAAATGTCCAAGAGAGGTGCTGCCTTAGTGGCCAGCGTGAGACAACCTGTTGGGTAGGTATGTGATGTGTTCACACAACCTGATCAGCAGGCTGATGATGAAAGAGAGGAAATGTCTGATGAGGAAGACAGTGCAGATCTTGCTGAGCTTGATGATGAGCAGTTGATAGCCATGCTTGTCAAAAGGTTCAACAAGAAGAGGTTTGGAAGAAATATGCTGCAGGGAAACTCAAATGCTAGTAAGAAGAAGGCATTTGATAAGTCTAAAGCTGAGTGCTTCAAATGTGGCAAAACTGGCCATATAACTGCTGACTGTGTGTCAAAAGCTGTTGGACAGTCTTCCAAACCATACAAGACCAAGGATGATGGCTACAGGATTAAGTACCTTATGGCCATGGCTAAGCTGAAAAAGTTGGAAAACTCAGTGGCTTCCAAGAAGCAAAAGGGACTTATGGCAGAGACATGTAACTGGGAGGAGTCTGATTCATCATCAGATGAAGAAGACAACAATTGTCTGATGGCTAATACTGATATCCCATCAACTAGGAATTTCAAACAGGACTTGGCTGAAGCTGAAGCCTTCAGCAGCTTGAAGAACTGGAACCCTACAATGATGTACAAGGTACAAAATTTTATGGCTTACAGTTCTGATGGAAAAGTGAAAATGTTTGAATATATGTTAGTTGATTTAAATGCTGTTGTTGAGAAGCATAATGTTTTACTATCTGAAATCTCTAAGCTTAAAACTGATCTTGAAATTAAATATGGAAAACTGGACAGTTTCCATAAGTTGGAAACTGAACTTGATGAACTAAAACACATCAACTCCATTTTACTGGAAAAAAAGAGAGAAACAGATGTAAAACATGCAAAGCTTCAAAAGATAGTTGACTCTTGGTGCCAATCTGCACAAAAAGTCAGCCATTGCATAAGTCAGCAGATCCCTGCACAAATCCAAGCCTATCTTGGAGGGGATCTTGACATAGCTACTTCCATTGTTGAGATTAATAATCTGAAAGATGACTTATCCACTCTTGGTGAGCTTCCCAGTACTTTCATCCAGAAAGTTAATGGAAAGTTGATCTCAACAAACAAGTTTGTCAGGCCTCAAAATACTGACAGCTTGAGTGAAAAAGGCCCAAAAGCTGATGATGGAATGTGTCTCCATCAACTCAGCCTGCTAAGTGCTATGCTGATTCACACAAGCAAAAGATAGGAAAACATACTCAAACGGCTGCGGTGGACACTAAACCTGTTGACAAAACAGGCTCTGGGTCCAATGCTGATGGTAAGAGACATGTTAGTCCTTTTGATGCTAAACATTTTGAAAATAAGTTTTCAAAAGGTAAGCAGCCTGCTTTTAACAAGGGTAAGTCTCATGTTGAAAGTAAATCTGCTGTGGTTTCAAATAAGTTTTCAAATCATAGTGGAAAACTGGTTATAAATGAAAATAAGTCTTTCAAAACCAGAAACAGTGATTATGCTGATAGGCAGCGTCAATCACATCTCAGTAAGGGCAAAGGCAAAGCCATTGCTCAGCCTGAGAAATCTATGAATAAGTTTCCCAAACCTGTGGAAGGTCAAAAGCCAATCAAGCTTCCTGTTTTTGACATCTTTCCTCCCAAAAAGAGGAAAGAAGAAACAGGCAAAGCTGTTGCTATTATGCCATCCACCCATGCTGTTGATTCATCGAAAAACAGTAATAAGTTTGCTAAACTTGCTGATAAAATCAACAGAAATAATTCAAAATGTGTTTCTGATAGCTCTTCTTCCAAAAAGGCCAAAAAGAGAAAATGCTATAAATGTGGGAAGAAGACACACATGGCCAAAGACTGTCCTGAAACTGAGGACATGAGACCTGTTGACTCTGCTAGTTCCATCATTGCTAAAACAAGCAGTGTTTGAAGTAACTTAGTCAATGAGAATGGTAACCAAATTGATACCTGTTAGGCACAAAAAGGCCTCAGTCAAACCTGTTCTACATCTCAGGGGGAGATTTTATAATCAAACCTGTTGATGCATTTGAAGGTTGAATTTAAGGCCTGTTATATGCCTTATTGAAACCTGAAAATGATTTGCAATATCAGTCTAAAGCTGTTCTATATGTTGCATGTGTTGCAACTAAGACAGTTTGTCCAAGCTACTCTATCTGCTGAACAGGCTGGACATAAACTGTCTACGCTGCTCTACACTGTTGAGCAGCTTGGGCATTTTTAAGGTGTTCTGTTCTTTGTGAACAGAACCTGTTCTTTGTGAACAGGCTAAACACTTTATGGAATATGTTTCCAAGTCATCATGTATTGTTTTTGACTACAAGATCAGTTTACAAAGTCGAAGACAAAGTGGAAAACAGAACTGCTCAGCCTGCCCACGCTGTTCTCTAACATGAAGACAAAAGGTTATTTGAAAAAGGGTGACATACCTTTTTCTTATATCAAAATAGGCCTTTACAAGGAAGAAAGACGCAAAGTTGACATTCCTAAATTAGTTAAAGGCAATGCAACAGTAGACAAAAAGACAAAAGTTCTGCACATGTGAAGACAAGTCTGCTTTTCAGAAAAGTGCAGAAAAGGTTATGTTGTCTTTTCAACAAGACTTCTCCTTTTTCATTCCGTCCAATGAAGATGTTTCTCTTAGATCCTCTAAGTGAGTATAAAAGGAAGCTTCTAAGGTCAGAAAGATGTGTGAAGAAAGCTAAGTGCTGAAACCAAGAGTGAACGTGCAAGTGTGATTTTCATGCATGCAAGCCTTCTGTGTAAACCAGCATCTGTGTGTCTAAGCTGTTTTACATAAGCTGTTCCCTTAAGTCTTGTAAACACAGTGAGTGCTTCTTAGTGAGTGTATTCATTGTATTCTAGTGTGAGTTTGTCTTAGACTAGTGAACATACTGTTGTATCTGTCATCTCAGCTTGAACTATTCCGCATTCAAGCTTGTTTGTAATTAACAAATTGTTGATAATACATACAAACATTGAGAAAAGAGTGTGTAGTTTTTAAATTGCTGTATTCACCCCCCCTCTTACAGCTTATAACTATATACTTTGGGAAACCTCTCGGGACCTACAACTTGGTATCAAAGCAGTTTAGAGTGTGTCATTTCTAGGATCTCTCATTCTCCCAAGTTTCCATGGACAACAGTGCTGCAAATTCTTCTTACTTATGACAAATGGCTCTATGGGCAAACCTCCAAAATTTAACATTCAAAAACTTCTCTTGGTTGGAAGTGCAGAATGATGCTCCTATTAGAGAATCTGTGATGTTACAACTGCCAGAGATAGTGATAGGAGGTCCCTATGTGCCAACCTCTGTTACTTACCGATAACTCCAGCTGTTGTAAGGAGCTGATTCCTTTGAAAATCAGGACCTTTGAGAAAGCTAAAGCTCAATGGTCTGATGAAGACAAGAGATTGGTGGCTCTGGATTCAAAGGCCAGAAACAACCTGGTCATTTCTCTCCCTGATGATGTGTTCAAGCAGGTTGAGAAAATGAAGACAGCAAAGGAGATGTGGGATACTTTGTGTACCGTCTATGATGGACCCACAATCACACTGGACAACAGGATCAACAATCTTGTTAGACAGTATGAACTCTTCTTTGCTAAAACAAAGGAGACTCTCACTGAAACCTACACCAGGTTTTACTGCTTTAGTGAATATTTCTCAAATGCTGTTGGGATCATCAAGACCAATCCTTTACCCTGGTGGAATAAATTCTGGACATTTACCTGAAGAAGTGGAACTACTTTTCAACAATCCTAAGGAATCAGGTACTATCAGAAGTATGGCATCTGGTCAATCTGTATGGATCTTACTGAATGGATGAACAGTGAAGGCAAACAAAAGAGAAATGCCTTGGAAATGTCCAAAAGAAGGTGCAACCTTTGTGGCTAATGTGAGACAGCCTGTAATCAGTAGTGAGTGATGTGTTCATTCAACCTGATCAACAGGATGATGAAAAGGAGGAGGTGTCAGACGAAGAAGATGCTGCAGATCTGTGCTGAAACAAGATGATGAGCAAATGATAGCCATGCTTTGTCAAAAGTTCAACAAGAAAAAGGTTGGAAGAAACATGCTACAAGAAGTTCAGGTGCGAGGGAAAAGAAGGCATTGACAAATCCAAAGCTAGGTGCTTCAAATGTGGCAAAACTGGTCACATAGCTGCTGACGTGTGTGCCAAAAGCTTGTTGGTCAGTCATCCAACGCCAACAAGACTAACAGGATGATGGCTATAGGGTTAAGTAATACCTGTAATGGCCATGGACTAAGCTGAGGAAATTGGAAAACTCAGTGTCTCCAATCGTCCAAAAGGGACTGTATGGCAGAGACAATGTGACTGGGAGGATCCTGATTTCATCATCTGATGAAGAAGATAATCAATGGCTGTGGCCAAACAACTGATGCGCCATCAACAAGCACTTCAAACAAGATATGGCTGAAGCTGAGCCTTCAGCAGCTTAGAGAACATGGAATCCTAACGTGATAGTAAAGGTACAAAATTTTAATGGCTTACAGTTCGAAGAAGAAAAGTTAAAAGTTTGAATATATGCTATGTTGATCTCAAAGCGTGCTGTTTGAGCAGCATGAGGCTTTGACTTATGAAATTCTAAGCTTAAAGCTGATGCTTAAAACTAAATCAGTAAACTGGACAGTTTCCAGTAAGTTGGAAACTGAGCTTGATGAATTAAAACACATCAACCTTTTACTGGAAGAAAAGAGAGAAACAGATATAAAGCAGATGCCAGGCTTTCAAAAACTAGATTGAACTCTTGGTGGCCAATCTGCACAAAAGTCAGCCATTGTATAAGTCAAAAACAAACTTCCCTGCACAAATCCAAGCCTACTTGGAGGGGATCTTGACACACCAGCAGCGGTTCGCATCGTTGAGATCAATAATCCTGAAAGAAGATTTATCCACTCTTGGGAACTTTCGCAAAACATTCTTTCAAAATGTGTAATGGTAAACTGATCGCAACAAACAGGTTTTGTCAGGCCTCAAATCACGACAGCTTGGTGTGAACACGCGCAAAAGCTGATGTGGGAAGTTTGTTCGCCAAGGCAGTCCTGCTAAGTGCTCTGGCTAGCTCACAAACAAGCAAAAGAAAGGAAAATGTTCAAACTGAGTTGTGGATGCTAAACCTGTTACAAAACAGGTGTAGTGAGTCCAAGCTGATGTAAAAAAAAGCATGTTAATCCGCTTTTTGCGTAAACACTTTGAAAATAGTTTGCAAAAGGTAAGCGCACTGTTTTTCAACAAGGGTAAGTCCATGTTTGAAAACAAAGACTGCTGTGATTTCAAATAAGTTTTCAAATCAAGGGTAAATTGGTTTTAAATGAAAAATAAGTTTTCAAAACCAACACAGTGAGTATGGCTGATCGAGGCAGCATAAAGCCATCCAGTAGGGGCAAGGCAAACCATTGCTCAAACTGAGACAACTGGGAATAAGTTTTCCAAACATGTGGAAGCTCAAAAGCTAATCAAGCTTCCTGTCTTTGACATCTGTCTCCCCAAAAAAGAGAAAGAAGAGACAGTCAAAGCCTGTGGCGAGTGAACCATCTTTGCCACACAAGCTGTTGATTCACAAGAATGCTAAACCTACTGAAGAATCAACAAAATAGCTCAAAGGTGGTTCTGAGGATCTTCTTCCCAAAAATACTAAAAAGAGAATGTTACAATGGGGGAAGAAGACCACATCTGGCCAAGGACGGTCCTGAATCTGAGGACATGAGGAGGCCTGTTAACTATGTTGTTTCGCTCACAGCGGTCACAAGCAGTTTGGAATGGCACAGTTACTGAGAAGGGTTTCAAGCTGTACCATTTCAGAGAGGGATATTAGTGTGGATATTTCAAATCCATCACCAAATTGATGAAGTAGGAGAACTCATCTCTGGATGAGTTCCTCCCCCCCTAAAATGACTAATAATTCTCTTACACTCCGCAGGAAAAACAACCTAACCACAAGGTTTGAGTTACTTGGACAGTGGGCTGCTCAGGGCACATGGACAGGTTGTAAAATTGCTGAGTGAACTCCACAGGCCTGAAAAAGGGCAAAAGTCACCTTGTGGAACATGTACAGGGAGTCCACTGAGGATATGGACTCTTAAAGCTGGTGCTGCGTGTTCAAAGAGTAGCCTATGTGGTTGGGCCGAAAACATAACCGTTGTTAGCATAAGCAGACTATGTGATGCTGGCGAAGGGTTAACTTTGATGAGCGACCCTACTGGGTTACATAGTGGAAATTCCCAAGGCAAACTTGTGCGAATGTCGCAACGAAAGAAAGGTGTATATGTTGTGGATTATGCATTCGCTGACCCCACAACTAAACCTGTTTCCTCACAAGAACAATGCTGATCTAAACTGGCTATGGCACATAAGACGTCACACATCTGAACTTCAAGAACACACAAACTCTGTAAGAAAGAGTTGTTGACAGAGTTT
>JAANYP010005710.1:0-12553 GCA_020465985.1 Centrapalus pauciflorus | reverse complement strand
CTTGTTCAATTTATGTGGCTGGCACAATAATATTTGGTTTACTAATGAGCAGACTATGCAGAATTTTCAATTACTCATGAAATCTAAGTATGAAAGGAGTATGATGGGAGAACTAACTTCTTTTAGGATTACAGGTTAACAAACCTCAACTGGAATTTTTATAAATCAAAGAAAGTATCACTTTAGATCTATTGAAAAAAGTTTAAATTTGATCAAAGTTCTCCTATTTAAAACCCCAATGGCAACCAATGTAAAATTGGATGCTGATGCCAGTGGCAAAGCTGTTTCAGTAACAGCTTACAGAGGCATGATTGGGAGCTTGCTATACTTGACTGCTAGTAGACCTGATATTATGTTTGCCACCTGTTTATGTGCTAGGTTCCAAGCTGATCCAAAGGAATCACATCTAGCTGCTGTTAAAAGAATTTTCAGATACCTGAAGGGTACACCACTGGGGGGGGACCAGGTTTAGGTTTTGGTATCCCAAAGACTCAAACCTTGAACTAACAGGCTATTCAGATTCTGATTTTGCAGGCTGCAGGTTAGATAGGAAAAGCACAACAGGTGGATGTCAACTTCTTGGTGGAAAGTTAATCAGTTGGAGTAGCAAGAAGCAGAACTCAGTATCCACTTCTACTGCTGAAGCTGAGTACATTGCTGCTGGAAGCTGCTGTGGGCAAATTCTGTGGATGCAGCATCAGCTTGAAGACTATGGCCTTGTGTATAGGAAAACTCCTATTCTGTGTGATAATACAAGTGCCATAGCCATCTCCAACAATCCAGTATTTCATTCAAGAACAAAGCATATTGAAGTCAGACATCACTTCATCAGAGATCACATTCAGAAAGGTAATGTGAAGGTAAGTTTTATTTCCACAAATGAACAGCTTGCAGACATTTTCACCAAACCTCTGGATGAAACAAGGTTTAATTACCTTGTCAGCAAGCTGGGCATGTTAAACAAGAGTGACTAAGTGTTTCTCAAAGGTCTAAGAATTTGTGTGTTTCACACTGCTCAAGTTTCTTTGAACAGCTTAGGCAGAACAGGTTATACATGTTCTGTACTTAGTCATTTGTCTGAAAAACTTGAACAGCTTGAGCATACAACAGGCTGAACAAAATCAGTTTATTCGTCCAGCCTGCTCTGATGGTCCAATCTTCACCCTGTTCACTTCTTCACACTGTCTTACAAGCCATTGTCTTGTAACCTGTTCAACTATTGAACACAACCTGCTCTTACAAAAGAGAGCAGGCTGAAGGCACAGTTTGAGGAATGACAGCTTGAAGACTGAACAGCGTGTGTTGACCCAACTTATCACAGGTTTGACCAACAGCTTGGACCAACAGTTTTAATTACCTTTCTTCAAACTTAAGTTACTTAATTTATATTTTATTTAACTTAATTACTGTGGATAATGTGGGTTACGTGTGTTAGTGATTAAAAAGGTCAAGTGGTCTGACAAATGTTTCTGACATGGACAACCGTTCCGTTTTCCGTTAACTAACATTTCAAATCGAACCGCCCAAACCTTCTCTCTCATACACATTCACATTCAAATCCTATAAATACCAAACCACTGTTTCATCTTCGTCTTCCTCATCATTTCCAGAAATCCTCAAGAACCCTAAAAATCGACTAAGTGTCTCCTGCTTCTCCAAACCTCAAAAATTCCCAAATGGCTCACAGACCTAATCCCTTTCTCCCAGTGTTCGTTGGTGAGGATGTTGTCAAACACTCATCCATCACCACAATGCTGACCATTAAGCCCACCAACTACATTGCAAACCTCACAATCCCCAAAAACTATGTGGGGAAGGGCTATGACCAAATGGTGGAGTTTCTGAAAGTTCATCCGTTGAACTACGCCATGACTGCATCTCCTGGTGTCCTGTACCAGGAGATGGTGTATGAGTTCTGGTATACCTGTGCCTATATCTCAGAAACCAAAGTCATCAAGGGCACCATACTCAATGGGACTCAGACCATTGAGATCAACACTCATCTGCTCAGGGAAGTTCTTCGACTCCCTGTGGTTGCACAATATGATCGACCACAGCCTGAAGATGAACAGATGAAGAATCTGCTGCACTTTTGTGGTGTAGCAGAACCAAAAATTGGAGCAACACTGTTCAGGAAGGACCTCTCTCCTACCTACAGCTTCTTATTCGCCTCTGTGGTGATGTGCTTCAGCAGCAAGGTTGGTTCTTTTGACCAACTGAGCCGTGATGAAATCCCTGTAGTTCTGCAGCTTGTGGATGGAACTACCATGGACATGGCTAAATGGATGTTTGTGAATTTGAGGAACCTGGTGCAGCAAGAGTCAAGACCAGCTGCTGTTCGATATCCCAGGTTTCTGAGCCTCATTTTCAGACATGTTTGTGGTGAGCGTCTCTATAACTCTCAGCCTCTACTTAAGACTGCTGCATTCCCAGTTATAGGGAATAGAGTTTATTATACTCCAGTCCTGCAAAATGAGCCTCCTCTATCCACACCAATGAGGAGGTTGTTAGGTTTGGTGGAAGGACCCTCTGCTGTGAGGGTGGATCCAGAAGCTGCTGCTCCCGCCAGAAAATCCAAAGCCAGGTCCAAACTTGTAAAGAGGACCCTGGCAACTGCTGAAGCTGGGCCTGTGAAAAAGAAGGCCAAACCAGCTCCGTCTGAGTCTGTTCCTTTAGCCTCTGTGGCTGAGGAGGAGCAGACTCCTCACCCTGGTTCATTTGTTGAGCCTGAAGCCTCAGTGGCTGGTGCCTCTGTGGCACAAGAGACCATGGAACAGGCCAGCCCCACTGTTCCTAACCCAGTCTCACACCCTGTCCATACAGATCCTCTCCCCTCTCCACAATCACCCACTTCATCCATTCACTACCAACGCACCAAAAAGAAACCAGCCCAAAGAACCACTTCCTCTGTTCCCTCTCAACAGTGTTCAGTTGTAAAAGAAGCAACCCCAGCTGCCTCTCCTATTTTGGGAGCATGTTCAGCTCATTTGGAGCCTGCTTCACTCCAATCTGAGTCTACCCAGAGTCAGCCTAGACCCTCTGCTTCCTCCCAACAGCAACCAGTTGTATAAACGGAGATACCCACATCAACTATCCCAGCCTCCCAACAGGCTGAGGATATTGAAAGACAGGAGTCCTCTCCACTCCATACTGTGTCCACACTGTCCCCCACTCATATCTCCTCACACCCTGAGTATGCACGAGGTGCCCACACTGCTGATATAGACCAACCAGCAGCTCAGCCTCAAACTTCTGCTCCCCATGATACAGCTGTTCTACACCAAACAGCTGCTGAGGGACCAACAACCCAAGCTGATGAACCTCAGGGATCACACCATCCCTCTGGTGAGGCTGCTCCCTTCATGCAAATTCCATCAGCAGGTTTCACCACTGCTGATGTTGAAATGCATATCCCATCTCCCAATGATGAGGTGCCTTTAGACCAAGGCACTGCAGAGGGAACCACCACTGGTATTCATGAGGGTGTTGCAACACAAGCAGCATCTGAAAGGCCCCAAACATCATCCCCTTCTCCTAGTGATGCAGCTACAGCCGCTGCTGAAGGACCCCTTGATCCCTCCAACCTGGGTCATCTTACTTTTGCCCAGGCTATGGAGCTTCTGTCCAAAGTCCCTCTTCCCTCTCCATCACATCCTCAAACACCAGCTTCATCATCATCTTCTCCATCTACCCACTCAAAACAATCTACCCATACACCTCCATGTCCCAAAGACCTGCCTTTGAAGGATCAGCTTTCTTTGCTGACCAACAAAGTTGGTTCTTTGGAAAACACCATGCATTCTCTACCCTCCATCATATCAGACTCTGTGTCTGCACAGCTTCAGGGGTTCTTTGATTCGTTCAAGGCCTCTTTACCTACCACTCCACAGCCTGATCACTCTCCACAGCTGTTAGCACTCACTGCTCAGCTGCAAACTGTGTCCACCTCCCTTTCCTCTATTCTTTCCATTCAGCAGGACTCTGTGTCCTCAATGACAGCTATTTCCCAACAGCTGTCATCACTTCTTACTTCTTGTAACTCTACCCTTCCAGCCACTCTGGCTAGCTTACACACTATAATTGGCTCCCTTTCTAACTCTGTGTCATCAGATCTTGCTGATGTGCGAGATTCTCTAGAACTTCATCTTGCACTGCTCCAATCTCTGCTGTTCACAGCGTCTGACAGAGAACACATAGTTAAGCTGACCTCCTTAGCTGATTCTCACTCCTCTTCTCTTCTCTTCAGACCTGTCTTTCCCGGATTACTGAGGTGAAGGATAACTTGGCTTACTTAGTGACTAGCCTTGTTGGTCCTAAACCTTCTACTAAACCTGCTGGCAAGCCTGCTGACTTTGTGTCTTCAGGCAGACCAGGTGTTGAAGTCGCTGCTTCATCTCCTTCAAAGGGGGAGAAGTCATCTGCCTCGAAGACTAAGTCTAAGGGGGAGAAAACTTCTTCTCCTAAGGAGATACCAGTGTCTGCAACTCACACTGGTCAGCCAGCAGATGTCTTTGAAACAGGTACAGCTGAAGGTGCCTCTCAAGCTGCTATGCCTACTCAGGCTGTCTCTCCAAACCCTGCACAGTCTAAGGGGGAGGAAGTCATTCCTGAGGACAGGCCTAGCAGTAAAAGGAGGCACTTAATTCTAACTGAAGAAGAAGAAGAAGAAGAGGAAATTCCTGAGGCTGCTGTCACTACAGTAGAAGCTAAAGGAAAAGAAAAGGTAGCTGATGATCCCATACAGCAGAAACAGGCAGAAATTCAATTTCACAAGGACAGGGCTAAAGAGATGGGTCTTCCTATGCACAAGTACTTTGAGTTTAGAGAAGAACAGCTTCAAGCTCTGGAGGAATTAAGAAAAGAAGAAGAATCTGCTAAAGCTGCTAAATCCTTTGCACTCCAAGAAGCAAAGAAAATTAAAATGTCTACCTTGGAGGTGCAAAAGAAAATAATGGAAGCTGCCAGACAATCAGCAGGGGAGAAAAAGAAGGAAGTAGAGAAAGGTACTCAGGTCTCTGTGACCAAATCAACAGTACCCCATGCAAGAGCTCAATACCACTTTGACAACTTGGCTAAGAAAAAGTTTCATGATGTTGCTGAAAGAAGGCTAGCCAAGGAAGCAATTGTCAAAGCTGTCCCTATATCAAGGAAAGGCAGTCAGTGGAAGCTTAAAATAACAAGGATGGGTGCAACAGGCCCAGAATTGGAAACTTATGACCACACTAATGTAGCTCAGATGGGATACAGGGAGTGGATTGAGCTGGCAGTTGCCCGGAGTGAATCAAAGTCTGAAACTGCTAAACAGATCAGGGCATATGTCAAGAAGTTGATGGAAAGAGTAAAGGATCTTGGCCTGATATCTAAGGAAGTTAGTGAAGGTGTCTTTGTGACACATCCAAAAATAAAGGCCAGGAGAACAAAGAAGGACACAGAGATGGAGCTGCTCCTTACACTGATCGAACAGGGCGACTATGCCATTGAAATGAAAGGAGTTGATCATAGCCTGCCAAGTGGAATAGAGTTTGAGGATGGTAAAATTATTGAAGAACCTGAGCTGGGGGCATTTTTTGTAGATCCCCTAACTCAGAAGAAGTGCTTCCAAAGAGCCTCAGAGCTGTACAAAGTTGATCTGAGACAACTTGCCGCCTTCAGACTTGCAGTTTCATTTAGGCAGTCTAGCAAATGGAGAGTAGCCATCTGGGATCAGCTCAGAGGCTTCTATGAAAGAGGAGAGCTCAATGATCCCAAGTTCATGATTATCAGAAGTGAAGTTGAGGAACTTGAGGATACAAGGGAAGAACTGGAAAAGATGGTTCAGGATCCTTCTCCATTGTAATGAAGTCCATCTACCGTCTGAGTAGGTGAAGAATGGAAGCTGTCCATCAGTTGGACAGGCTTACTGTTTTCTGCTCCCAACAAAAACAGTCCAATGTACATTAGTTGTACTCTATGTTACATATTTTGTAATTCTCTTTTACATTAGTTGTAAAATACATTAGTACATTAGTTGTACTTTTGTAAGAACATGTGTTGTTCTAATGTAATCAAGAATCAGTATATATATAAACTGATCTTTTACTTTACTGTAATGTTGTAATTTCAATTCAGCAAAATGTACTGTAAAAATATATAGTGATTTTTGATAAGACCAACTTAGACTGGTTATTGAAAATAGGGGGAGATTGTTAGGCACAAAAAGGCCTCAGTCAAACCTGTTCTACATCTGAGGGGGAGATTTATAATCAAACCTGTTGATGCATTTGAAGGTTGAATTTAAGGCCTGTTAAATGCCTTATTGAAACCTGAAAATGATTTGCAATATCAGTCTAAAGCTGTTCTATATGTTGCATGTGTTGCAACTAAGACAGTTTGTCCAAGCTGCTCTGTCTGCTGAACAGGCTGGACATAAACTGTCTACGCTGCTCTACACTGTTGAGCACCTTGGGCAATTTTAAAGTGTTCTGTTCTTTGTGAACAGAACCTGTTCTTTGTGAACAGGCTAAACACTTTATGGAATACGTTTCCAAGTCATCATGTATTGTTTTTGACTGCTAGATCAGTTTACAAAGTCGAAGACAAAGTGGAAAACAGAACTGCTCAGCCTGCCCAAGCTGTTCTGTAACATGAAGACAAAAGGTTATTTGGAAAAGGGTGACAGACCTTTTTCTTATATCAAAATAGGCCTTTACAAGGAAGAAAGACGCAAAGTTGACATTCCTAAATTAGTTAAAGGCAATGCAACAGTAGACAAAGTAAAAAGACAAAAGTTCTGCACATGTGAAGTCAAGTCTGCTTTTCAGAAAAGTGCAGAAAAGGTTATGTTGTCTTTTCAACAAGACTTCTCCTTTTCATTCCGTCCAATGAAGATGTTTCTCTTAGATCCTCTGAGTGAGTATAAAAGGAAGCTTCTAAGGACAGAAAGAAGTGTGAAGAAAGCTAAGTGCTGAAACCCAAGAGTGAACGTGCAAGTGTGATTTTCATGCATGCAAACCTTCTGTGTAAACCAGCATCTGTGTGTATAAGCTGTTCTACATAAGCCGTTCCTTTAAGTCTTGTAAAACACAGTGAGTGCTTCTTAGTGAGTGTATTCATTGTATACTAGTTTGAGTTTGTCTTAGACTAGTGAACATACTGTTGTATCTGTCATCTCAGCTTGAACTATTCCGCATTCAAGCTTGTTTGTAATTAACAAATTGTTGATAATACATACAAACATTGAGAAAATAGTGTGTAGTTTGTAAATAGCTGTATTCACCCCCCTCTACAGCTTAAAGCTATATACTTTGGGAACCTCTCGGGACCTACAGTGGGTTTGAGGGTTAGCATTGTGGTGACTGATGGATGCTTCTGCACATCATCACCAACAAACACTGGTAGGAAGGGGTTATTTCTGTGAGCCATTTTAGGAGTAGAGAAAGTAGCAGAAGCACAAGACACTTAGTCGAATATTTAGGGTTCTTAGAAGGCAGATGATAGTAGTGAGGAAGATGAAGATGTAATAGTATGAGGTATTTATAGGATTTGAATGTGAGTGTGTATGAGAGAGAAAGAGTTGGGCGGTTGATTTGAAAAAGTCGTTAACGGAAAACGGAACGGTTGTCCATGTCAGACCGTTTGTCAGACCACTTGAGCCCTTTTTAATCACTAACACACGTAACCCACATTATCCGCAGTAATTAAGTTAAATAAAAACATTAATTAAGTAACTTAAGTTTGAAGAAAGGTAATTAAAACTGTTGGTCTAAGCTGTTGGTCAAACCTGTGATGAGCAGAGTCATCACAAGCTGTTCATTCTTCAAGCTGTTCCCTCAGCCTGTCCAACTATGTAGGAACAGGTTGCGTCCAATAGCTGAGCAGGTTACAAGATAATATCTTGTAAGTCAGTGTGAGGGAATGAGAGTGAAGAATGGACCAGCAGATCAGGCAGGACGAGTAAACTGTTTGTGTTCAGCCTGTTGTATGTTCAAGCTGATCAAGGATTTCAAAAAAATGGTTAAGTACATAACACGCAGAGCCTGTTATGTCTAAGCTGTTCTGAGAAACTTGATCAGTGTGAGACACACACAGTTTTAGACCTTTGAGGACACTTAGTCACTTTTGTTTAACATGCCCAGCTTGCTGACAAGATAATTAAACCTTGTTTCATCCAGAGGTTTGGTGAAAATGTCTGCAAGCTGTTCATTTGTGGAAATAAAGCTTACCTCCACATTACCTTTCTGGATGTGATCCCTGATGAAATGATGTCTGACTTCAATATGCTTTGTTCTTGAATGAAAAAACTGGATTGTTGGAAATGGCTATGGCACTTGTGTTATCACACAGAATAGGAATTTTCCTATACACAAGCCCATAAGCTTCAAGCTGATGCTGCATCCACAGAATCTGCCCACAGCAGCTTCCAACAGCAATGTACTCAGCTTCAGCAGTAGAAGTAGACACTGAGTTCTGCTTCTTGCTGCACCAACTTATCAACTTACCACCAAGGAGTTGACATCCACCTGTTGTGCTTTTCCTATCTAGCCTGCAGCCTGCAAAATCAGAATCTGAATAACCTGTTAGTTCAAGGCTGGAGTCTTTGGGATACCAAAGACCCAAACCTGGTGTACTCTTCAGGTATCTGAAAATTCTCTTAACAGCAGCTAGATGAGATTCCTTTGGATCAGCTTGGAACCTAGCACACAGACAGGTGGCAAACATAATATCAGGTCTACTAGCAGTTAGATATAGCAAGCTCCTAATTATACCTCTGTAAGCTGTTACTGAAACAGCTTTGCCACTGGTATCAGCATCCAATTTTACATTGGTTGCCATAGGGGTTTTAATAGGAGAACTTTGATCAAATTTAAACTTTTTCAAGAGATCTAATGTATACTTTCTTTGATTTATGAAAATTCCAGTTGAGGTTTGTTTAACCTGTAATCCTAAAAAGAAAGTAAGTTCTCCCATCATACTCATTTCATATTTAGATTTCATGAGTAATGAAAAATTCTTGCATAACTGCTCATTGGTAGAACCAAATATTATATCATCCACAAAAATTTGAACAAGCATAATATCAGATTTCACCTTCTTTATGAACAGTGTAGTATCCACTTTACCTCTGGAATACCCATTGCTCATAAGGGAACTCAGTAAGAGTGTCATACCAGGCTCTAGGGGCTTGTTTGAGACCATAGAGAGCTTTGTCCAACTTATAGACAAAACCTGGATGATGTTCATTTTCAAAACCTGGAGGCTGCTTGACATAAACTTCTTCTTGCAGCTTTCCATTTAAAAATGCACTCTTCACATCCATTTGAAATACCTTAATGCTCTTATGAGCAGCGTAGGCTAGATACAAACGAATTGCTTCTAGTCTGGCCACAGGAGCAAATGTCTCATCATAGTCAATACCTTCCTCCTGTCTATAACCTTGAGCAACCAGTCTTGCCTTATTTCTTATAACATAACCTTGCTCATCCATCTTATTTCTGAAAACCCATTTAGTGCCAATTATAGTTTTGCCTTTAGGTGCAGGAACCAGCTTCCATACATTGTTTCTCTCAAACTGATTGAGTTCTTCTTGCATGGCAGTGATCCAATTGGCATCTTTTAGTGCTTCATCCACTTTCTTTGGCTTCATTAGTGAAACAAAGCTAGAAAACATACAGAAGTTCCCTAAGCTGTCCCACCTTGTTTGTACCCATTTGTTGATGTCACCAATTATTTGATCATTGGGGTGACATCTGATCCACTTAGGATCATTCTTCAATGATGATTCTCCTAAGTTATCAGCAGCTTCAGCAGGTCCTGTTGAACAGCTTTCAAGATTTTCAGACACACTGTTGTCTTGAGCCTGCTCACTTGTTGAACATGACTGACCACTGTTGAACATATCAGCAGAAGAACCAGGAAAATCAGCATTGATAGGTTCAGGACATGCAGTTGTAATTAGGTCAGTACACTTATTCACACAGGGTGTATTGACATAATCACCATCATGCCCATCATGATTAACAGGTTCCACACTGGGTGTTGTGGAAGCTTTTGAGTCCTCTTCATTGTTTGAATGCATCAGATCATCAAAGTTTAATTCTCCTGAAACTGATTCAGGAACAACTTTGGTGGTAGCATTCTTGGACTCTTCAAAGGTGACATTGATAGATTCATCTATCACCTTTCTTTTGTTGTTGTACACTCTATAGGCTTTAGAGATAGCAGAGTAGCCAACAAACACACCTTCATCAGCTTTTGGTTCAAACTTTGCCAGTTGATCCCTTTGATTCAAAATGAAGCAGGGACAACCAAATATATGGAAGTAACTGACATTTGGTTTCCTCCCTTTGAGCAGCTCATAAGGAGTCTTGTTGAACCTTTTCACCACTAAGGATCTGTTTTGGGTGAAGCAGGCAGTGTTAACAGCTTCAGCCCAGAATGATGAAGGTAAACCAGATGCACACAGCATGGTTCTAGCAGCTTCAATGAGAGTTCTGTTTCTCCTTTCAGCAACTCCATTTTGTTGTGGAGTTCTTACAGCTGAAAAGTTCTGAGTGATTCCTTTCTCTTCACAGAAGTCCTCAAGAGTACTGTTTCTGAATTCAGTACCATGATCACTTCTAAGCTGCTTTACTTGGGCAGAGTTCAGCATTTCCATCTTTTTCACAAATCCAATAATTTCTCTAGCAGCCTCTCCTTTGCTCTTCAAGAAGATAACCCATGTATACCTGGAGAACTCATCAACCATTACTAGAGTGTATCTTCTTCCTCCTAAACTTGGGACATTAACAGGTCCAAACAAGTCCATATGGATTAAGAAGAGAGGAGTATCAATAGAGAAGTTATGTTTGGATTTAAATGATGATTTTCTCTGCTTGCCTTTCTCACAAGCTGTGCAGAGTTTATCTTTAACAAAGGTCATAGAAGGCAAACCTGTCACCAACTCTATCTTACAGAGTTTGTTGATGTTCTTGAAGTTCAGATGTGACAGCCTTTTGTGCCACAACCAGTTTAAGTCTGCATTTGTTCCTGTGAGGAAGCAGGTTTCAGTTGTGGGATCAGCAGATTGCATGTCCACAACATATACACCTTTCTTTCGTTGAGCACATAGCACAACTTCGCCTTGGGGATCCAATATGTAACCCAGGTGCTCATCAAAGTTAACCTTATAGCCAGCATCACACAGTTGGCTTATGCTAACAAGGTTATGTTTTAGCCCAACCACATAGGCTACTCTTTTGAACACTGCAGCACCAGCTTTAAGAGTTCCATATCCTTCAGTGGATCCCTGTACATTGTCACCAAATGTGACTTTTGGCCCTTTTTCAGGCCTGAGATCACTCAGCAGGTCCTTACAACATGTCATATGCCCTGAGCAGCCACTGTCCAAGTACCAAACCTGGGATGGTTGTTTTTCCTGCAGAGTGATAAGAAGAATATTAGATACTTTTAAGGGAACTCATCACAGAGATGAGTTCCTCTACTTCATCAACATTTGTTGATGGACTTGTAATGTCAACACTAATATTCCCTATTTGAATGGTATCAGCTTGAATACCACTCTCATTGGCTAAGATGTTTCCAACACTGTTTATGTTGGCAGTGAGGGAAACATTAGAGTCAGCAGGCCTCATGTCCACAGTTTTAGGACAGTCTTTGGCCAAATGTGTCTTCATTCCACATTTATAACATTTTCTTCTTTTAGTATTTTTGGAAAAAGACTTTTCAGAAACACATTCTGGGTTATTTCTATCGATTCCATCAGTAGATTTAGCAAACTTATTACTTTTTGATGAATCAACAGCTTGAGTGGAAAGTTCAATAGCCACAGCTTTGCCTGTCTCTTCTTTCCTCTTTTTAGGAGGGCAGATATCAAAGATAGGAAGCTTGATTGGCTTTTGACCTTCCGCAGGTTTAGGAAATTTATTCCCAGATCTCTCAGGCTAAGCAATGGCTTTGCCTTTGCTCTTCCTGAGATGTGATTGATGTTGCCTATCAACATAATCATTATTCCTGGTTTTAACTTATTCTCATTTAAAACCAGTTTACCACTATGATTAGAAAACTTATTTGAAACGACAGCAGTTTTGCCTTCAACCTGAGACTTACTCTTGTTAAAGGCAGACTGCTTTCCCTTTGAAAACTTATTTTCAAAGTGTCCAGCATTAAAAGGATTAGTATGCCTTTTTACACCAGCTTTAGACCCAAAGTCTGTTTTGTCAACAGGTTTGGTGTCCACAGCTGCAGTTTGGACATGCTTTCCTTTATTTTGCTTGTGTGAACCAGCAGAACACTTATTAGATGAAAGACTGATTTCATCAACAGCTTTTGAGCTGGGTTCACACAAGCTGTCAGTGTTTTGAGGCCCGACAAACCTGTTTGTTGAGATTAATTTACCATTCACTCTTTGAATAAAAGTGTTTGGAAGCTCACCAAGAGTGGACAAGTCTTCTTTTAAATTATTAACCTCAACAATAGAAGCTGCTGTGTCAAGATCCCCTCCAAGATAGGATTGGATTTGTGCAGGAATCTGCTGACTTATGCAGTGGCTGACTTTTTGTGTAGATTGGCACCAAGA
>JAANYP010005709.1:0-63011 GCA_020465985.1 Centrapalus pauciflorus | reverse complement strand
GTTTCACTGGAGGAAGACACAAACTTCACTTTCTTGACCTTGACGGTTGAGTCAGTCACCTTAGGTGTATTTTCAACTGTAGGCTCAGGTGTCGGTTCAGGTAGGTCCTCTAAGTCTACTGAGTTGTCAGTTTTCTCCTGAGCCTGAGGCACATAGTTTGCATTGAAAGGTGGAGGAATTTCGTGAAAACCTAGGCCTACAGGCTTCTTAGACTGTCTTTGGGCATCTAAGACTTTTCCTAGGTTTAGGCTCGAATTCCTAAACTTTTCCAGCTTGCTATTTGCCTCTGCTACCTTAACCTTGGTCTCGGCTAGCTCTATGTCCTTATCTTTCAGACTTTTGGTCAAGGCCTCTACGTGCTCATACATAAGCTCTATCCTAACGCACTGCTCACTCAGTTTGTCTTTTAGAACGATTACGTCTTGAGCATCAGCCTTAAGTTTTTCCTTTAAATCTTGTTTTATATCATTTAGGCTAGCGTTTTCAATTTTTAAATTTTCATTTTGAGCAGCTATGGTCTTATGTGAGTCTAAGACTAGATTTAACCTATCGTTAGAACTAACACATAAAGCACATAATTCACGAAATAGAGAATAAGAAAGACTAACCTTAGAGTTATCAGATTCCACGTTGGCCATCTGAGCAGCAAACTCCAGCACATTCTGATCATTCGCCTTCTCTACCCACATCGGACTGCTGTCCCGTGTGGTCTGCTCGTCTTCTTCACAACTATTCTCCGTAACTTCAGCCATGAAAGCTCTAGCATTGGACTCAGGATGTGAACTCCAGTCATAGGAACCATCTAGCTGTCTGTCAGACGTGACATTGGATATTAGACCCGCTAGATTGGCTTGACCAGATGAGGAACTCGGAAGGTATCTCTGTTGGGACTGATTTTGGTACTGTCCTTGATGCTGACTCTGTCCTTGGTATGTTTCTACCTTCGGTCTTTGACACTCCCTGGCGAAGTGTCCCAATCCCTGACAGTTGTAGCATTTGACCTTAGACTTATCAAATCCTATCCCTTTGTTGTTCATTTGTAGAAACCTCCCAGTTCTTTTAATGAATCTTTTAACCCTCTGGGTCACCATGGCCAGTTGCCATTTAAGATCCATTTCCTCTAAGTCATCAGGGTCGACCTGATCGTGATCATCATCCCAAAGAGCCGGATCATTGATCTTCCCTTGAACACAATTTCCATAAGCTGCCACAAAGGAAGCAAGCAGATTCAAATGTTCTTCTGCGGACTTTGCACTCATCGGCATCTTCGAATAGCTCTGGCTAGTCGATGCCTGTTGGACTTGAGGTTGCGGTTCTTCTGATCTTCCTAACCCTAAGAACGCGCGATTCAGTGAGTCTTCGGACTCTGGTGGCGATGACGTTTCTCCGGTGAAAAACGCTGTAGCACTCTTCGGTTCAGCTGTCACGGATGATTTAGATGTCTTTCCAAAATACATAGCTGGATTCTGG
Organism: Centrapalus pauciflorus; assembly: GCA_020465985.1. Taxonomy (NCBI): domain Eukaryota; kingdom Viridiplantae; phylum Streptophyta; class Magnoliopsida; order Asterales; family Asteraceae; genus Centrapalus; species Centrapalus pauciflorus. The sequence goes on along the minus strand of JAANYP010005709.1, from coordinate 61,541 downwards.
ACTTGCTCGTAATCAGTCTCAGCCTTAATCATCTCGAAGTGATATGCCCGCAACGTTCCCACGATGTCATCAAGTGATTGAGCATAATACTTGTCTTCATTAAGCTTAATCATGGCCACGTACATAACCCATTTGGCTGGTAGGGCATCAAGAAGCTTGTTGTTCTTGTCAGTGTCCGAGTATTCAATGCCATGACTTTCAAGCTCTGTTATCAGATGATAGAACCTTGTGATAATATCATCTAACTGTTCATCCTTAAGAGCCTTGAAAATCGCAAACTGTTGGGTCAACAGCTCTGTACGCTTTCTACGTACCCGTGGATTACCCTCACACCTTTTCTGGAGAGACTCCCAAAGTTCTTTCGACGTCCTTTGAGTCCGAAATGTGTGCAAGATATCTTGAGGTAACGCCATACGGATAATGGAGAAAGCCTTGTTTTCAGCTTCAAATAGTTTTTTGTCATCCTCTTTCATCATTTGATATGACAAGACCTTTTGACGGCCTTCAACCTCAGATACTGGTGGAATGTACCCTTCATCTATGCACACCCACATGCGCATATCGTTGAATCGTACAAAATCCGTAAATCTGTCCTTCCACCAGTAATAATGCTCAACTTTCATCAGCTTTGGCGGTGCATTTGCCTTCCCAACTTCGTGATCCATCTCAAGGAATTTCTGAAGGTTTGACATCTTTTCTGAAAGAATTTGAATTAGAACTTAATTAATTTAATTTGAAACTGATTTAGATTAACTTATTCGAATCTAGATAGATTCGAAACTAATTAATATTAAATCTTTTGAGATTAAATTCGATTAAGTCTTAAAAGTCAATTAGATTCGAAATAATGTCAGATTCGAGGAACTCCTTAGATTCGAAGTTATATCAGATTCGAAGGACTCTATAGATTCGAAGACCCTTAGAATCGAAGGCACAGTTGAGTCGAATGACAGCAGATTCGAAACACTAGATTCGAAATAATACTAGATTCGAAATAAACTCGACACTTAAACTAGACTCGAGATCCTATTCGAATGAAGCAACAGATTCGAAACAAAGTAGATTCGAAACACTCTGAAATTGACTCGAAAGGAGCGTATTTTGGTTAGACTCGAAAATAAAGTAAAACCCTAATTACCCCTATAGATTCGAGCGCCGCAAACTCGAAAAACGGCTGACACTTTGATTTTTTGACGTTTTTCAGATTAAACCAGTAATTTTCCAATGAAAAATAATGGTTTCGACCAAAAACGTGAAAAACCACAAAGTATTTTCCGAATAAGAATTTGCTAAGCTTGAAAATACGTTTTTGAGAGAAAAACTGTCCAACTAGCGTCAAGAAACCTAGAATGTATCTGATGAACACGAAGAACACCAAGAACAATCCGTAGGCTCTGATACCACTTGTAAGGTCTACCACTGCAAGATCTATCTAGACGCGGATCCGTTAACGAGTGCGGAATCCTCGTTGACGGTCAGACGGACAACTCTCAACCAACGGAAACACGGAGACTATTAGACGCTGAACGAACGACACACGAACGATCCTACGTACTAATTCTCTCCGAAACGGCACTCACCTAGCTGATAAACTCGAGATCGCCTCTTGCTCAATTCCTCACGAATTCTGCAAAAAGTCCCCTAATCATTCGAGTCTATCCCTAATTATAGGCCCTGATTCGAGTCTGTTGTGGGCCAACCTCGAATCTGGCCTAAGGCCCATTCGAACAGATGGTTGGATAGAGTCTCATACCATGCCCTAGGTGCCTGATGTAATCCATAAAGAGCCTTATCTAAGCGATATACTCTATCAGGATATTTAGGATCTGTAAACCCGGGCGGTTGTTCTACATATACCAACTCCTTCACTTTCCCATACAGGAAAGCACTCTTAACATCTAATTGATATACCTTAAAGCCCTTGAAGGAGGCAAAAGCTAAAAACAACCTAATTGCTTCTAACCTTGCTACAGGTGCAAACACTTCGTTGTAATCGATTCCCTCCTCTTGGTTGAAACCCTTTACAACTAATCTCGCCTTGTTGCGCGTGACTATTCCCCGATCGTCTCTTTTGCACTTAAAAACCCATTTGGTTCCTATTGCAATCTCCCCTCGAGGTAACGGAACTAACTCCCACACTTCTAGTTTCCTAAATTGTGAAGTTCTTCCTGCATCGCTTCAACCCAGGAGTTGTCCTTAAGTGCCATTTGCACATTTTTGGGCTCTACTTGCGATATGAAACACGAATATAGACATGTGTGATATGCCTCGGAGTCGTTTATCATCGACAACAACACAGTGTTGTTATTTACACTACTCCGAGTCCTCACACCCTCGTTAGGATTTCCTATGATGCTTTCTATTGGATGGTTTTTGTTAATCCTAGAGGTCTCTATTTCATCAACCCTTAGATTATCTCCTAAGTTGGATCCTATTTCACCTATTGGGGGAACAGGCTCAGCTTCTACGTTTTCCTCCTCACGGACATTTTCCTCAGAGTTGGAACTCGATGCTTGAGTCTGATTCTCAGTGGTAGGTGCCTCTTGATCAGCAACTTCTGGAGATCCATCTACAGTCGCAGTAGGCTCGGAAGTAGATTCGAACGTGGTCCTTGGAAAGATTTGGCCATCGTCGTTCAGATGCAACGTCGCCAAGTCCTTCTCGATTGAACCTGCATTATCATCCAGAGGAATGTTAAATGACTCAAATAACTTATCATAGTCAAATATCCATTCCGGACCAGTTTGGGGTTCATGTGTATAACTTGTGACTTCAATGTTATACACAATCTCCACAGTACCAGTTGTTTTGTTAAACACCCGTTTGTTTGGTGAGTTTGGCACATAACCTAAGAAGTATCCTTCGTCAGCCTTTTCACCAAACTTCGGTTGATGTTTTGTTCTTAAAAGTGTGCATGGTACTCCAAACGGTTCGAATCCAGTTAAGTTAGGTGGCCGTTTATTCAAAATTTCATAACATGTTTTGTTCAATGATTTGACTGTAAGGACTCTATTTAAAATAGCCAATACACTTAAACACTTAAGTTTTGAAACTTATGTTTTAACTTATGCTTGAGTTAATCTTTGACCTTTATGTTTGAACTTCTTGTAATATGTTACATCAAGTTCAAACACACAATCAATAACAGACAAAACACATATTAAACATATATATCAAAATACTTGGTTAATACTCAGAATATTACCTAAACCATAATGCAGATCGATTAGACTGCTATCGTCACACAGGGTGTACCAACACTATATGTCATGATTGTGTAATATCTGGGAATTCAAGCTTTCATTTCTGTTTTTAATCATTATGTTTTGTGGCTTGATTTTATGTATCTGATCTAATTTAAGTTTATTTCGCATTGTATAGTAACATTGTTTCATGATCGAGAGACTATGAGTTTCTTGGTTTTCACCGCCTAGAGACTAGTAGTCTCTTTGTTTTCATACTTAGAATATTTCAATGAAAGTAGAGAGACTCTCTCTATTTTAGAGATAGAAACTTTTCATGAAAAGTAAAGAGACTACAGTCTCTCTATTTTAACTTTAGATAATTTCTCTTGAAAGTAGGGATGAGCAAAAATCCCATTTTTCCCGTCCCGTACCGATACCGTCCGAACCCGTCCCAGTACCGGTACCGATTAGCCGAAGATGGTACGGTACTCGGGATCCATATATGACTTAAATTGGGAGTAGGGAAATCGGGAGTTGGGACTAGTTTAATTCGAAAATTCCCGGTACCGAATTGAGGATACAAATAGTCATGTTTTTAATTTTTTTAAATATAGTCTATATCATTTCCTAACTACTAATTATATGCAAAACCCATTTTAAATTCCAATTTTCTCATACTCCATTATCAGCAAGCAATTATTTTACACTTATGAAACTGTCATTACTTAGATAAAATTGTTGCTAATTTTTTACTTTGGATTTTTTGTGTTTTATTTTTATTTTCAACATTTATAGCACTATAAAAATTGTTACTAATTGGTATAAAAACTATTACCAATTTTTTAGTATTGTACGTCATGCATTATATATTGTATATCGAACAATGGTACTAAACTGGACTAGTACCGGTTTCCCGGTACCCAATACGGTACTAGTACCGATCCCGAATATCATAACTTGGTACGGTACTCGGTATCGTATTTTCGTCTACTTCGGGAGTCGGGAAATCGGGATTTGGGACGGGTCGGTACGGTACTAGTCCCAAGCTCATCCCTACTTGAAAGTAAAGAGACTTAGAGTCTCTCTATTTTACACTTGTTATCAATAAAAAGTAGAGAGACTAAGAGTCTCTTTATTCTTATACTTAGACATATGTTCCTTAAAAGTAAAGAGACTTGGAGTCTCTCTATTTAATACTTAGCCATCTTTAGTATGAGAACGAGAGACTTAAAGTCTATCTATTCGTATACTTTGTTCATTCTTTTCCAAAATAGAGAGACTTATTAAAGTCTCTCTATCCTTCAATTGAACACCACAAAAACAGTTAAGTCCAGTACGTTCAAGCACAGACCAACCACTGGAATCGATGTTCACCACCAAAGTCCCCCTGAATCAAGTGATCGTGATGCACAACTTTTCGGTGTGATTCGCAATTCCTTCGCGTGATGCATTATACTTTTACTAGCGTGCATTCTGGTTTTGCAAGACTTAATTTTCCGATGCGTGTATGTTTTCCATTAAACCCACCGATATATATATACGTATATATATATATATATATATATATATATATATATATATATATATATATATATATATATATATATATATATATATATGTATATATTTATATGTTTGTGTGTATAGATGTATGTATATGTATACACACACACACACACACATTTTTATATATACATACATACATACCTACATATAGACACATACATGTATGTATGTATGTTTCTATGTAACGTACGTATCTTATATGTGTATATATGTATATGTGTGTGTGTGTGTAGACACACACACATAAATACATACGTACATGCATAAGATACATACATATATATAGACACACACACACACACACACACACATATATATATATATATATATATATATATACACACACACACACAAATATATATATATATATATATATATATATATATATATATATATATATGTATGTATGTATGTATGTATGTATTCCTAATGTTTGAGGCCTTGATTATGGTAATGTTGCTACTTCGTGTCTTTGGCTTGGCTTGTTGCGTCATAAAAGCAATCCACTTTTATTTATTTTGTCTAAGTCATAGTATTGATGTATCTGAGAGAGAAAACGGAGAGAGATAACTTACAGATGCTCACCAATCAGAGAATTATATTAACAAAAGACTATAGCGTATATGTTTTGGTATATTCAAGATTAAGCCTTCTAATAAGAGGTTGCCGCAATAAGAAAAAATAAAAAAGTTTTAACTGAGAGAGTAATAAATGAGACTTGACTGGAATTTCACATATGTAAAATGAACTTATGTTTCCTCCAGACGTAAATTAAACCCACCCAACTAAGCCTTAAAGATTCACCAGGTAGTTGACCCTCTCATTTTATCATTAACTTATGTGTAAATTTAATTCATAATACAACTTGAAATTTAATACGAAAGTTAGAATTAAGTAAGACTACTGGTTGATGGCAAGAGCAGACGAATTTTGCATCAGTTTCTATATATTCTTGAGACTCCAAAGTAGAAACAATACATGATCACATTTTGCTGCAATGAAATTAAAAGTTGATATAATTGAATATCTATAACCCATGAAAAAAACAAAATTGCTAATGAAATGCATGTAGTAAACACCGTAGTCCAAACCAAAAAATTGACTATAAATGAAAAACATAGTCTAGGTAAACTAAAAATGGAAAACAAAGTTACTCTATTTTGGACACAAGTTTGATCTAAAACTATTTTGAGAAAGATGACCTTCAATTTTTGAAGATGCACGCCCAATAAATAATGAATGGACACTTTAATGCATTTCGTTCCATTTCTAAAAACGTGAAAACACAATAAAAAAATTCAATAAATGATAAACCATATAATTTGTCTCTAATCTAAGTTATATAACCACAACCATCCTATAAACCAAAAAAAAAAAGAAAAGAAATGAATCAAGAGTACGTTTGCCAGAACCAACTACAGATGTATAACTGCAACCCCACTCACCCGATTCGTGAGTGCATGGTTAATTTGTCATTATTCGTACTTCATGGGCATCTATCACAGGGTATGGGTAGTGAGCTCGTAGATATTGAACTGTACAAAACATACTAAGACTAATCATTATACAACCGATTTGTTCATACTTGGATTATGAATTTAAATGTCCGAATAGACATTTACTCAATTACACTCTTTTTCAAAACATTGCATGAAACTCGTTTTACTGCATGCAAAAACTAGTGAACTCAGCAACTATTTTTATAGTTGACAGTTTTCAACATTGTCTTTTAGGGAATCATCAATGAACGCGTATTACCTGATGAAACAGATGGCTTTGGGGTTTATTGTGATGCTTCTCATCAAGGATTAGGTTTTGTGCTCATGCAAACGGATAAGGTCATAGCCTATGCTTCTAGGCAACTCAAGGTCCATAAGAAGAGTTACACGACTCATAATCTAAAGTAAGGTGCATTAGTTTTTGCATTGAAGATTTGGAGGCATTTCTTGTATGGCACCAAGTGCACAATTTTCAATGATCATAAGAGTCTCCATCACATTCTTGATCAGAAAATGCTCAATATGAGACAAGAAGTTGGGTAGAATTACTCAATGACTACAATTATGAAATTCGGTAGCACCTGGGAAAAGCCAATGTAGTAGCCGACGATTTGAATCGAAAAGGGAAAGTCAAATAATTGGGAATGTTGGTTTTCTAGGTGGCTCGACGTTCTTAGTAAGTATGATTGGGAGTCAAAAAGTCAATCGGAAATAGTTGGAGTCAATAACGACCCATCAGGTAGAAAAACAGAGACAAAACCTTTGCGGATACATGCATTGGTAATGCAGGTCAGGACAATTCTAAGGACCCAAATCCTTGAGGCTCAAAACAGCGCATTAGAATCAGAGAATCGAAAGGATAAAACCCTTCATAATACAGAGCAGAATTTCAAGTGTAAGTCGGATAGAGTACTTCATTTTAATGACCGAGTTTCGATTCTCAAGGGTCATAACATAAGAGATGTATTTTAATAGAAGCTCGAAAATCCATATATTTCATTCACCCAGGGGCTAACAAAAAGCACAAGGACCTAAGGGAGTGTTAGTGGTGTCCTGGAATGAAGAAAGATGTTGCGCTTTATGTTGGAAAATGCTTAACTTGCTCAAAGGTTAAGGAAGAACGTCAGAAACCCTTGGGATTGTTGCAACAACCAGAAATTTCCCTATGGAAATGGGTAGGGATCACAATGGACTTCTGTGACAAGGTTACCTCAAACTCCTAGATGGAACGTGTTAGATTTATCTATTTCGATCTTAGGAGTTGTTTTGTAATATTTATCATCCTTGTAATTTGTCTTGTATTTTATTTCTATGTAATTTATGGTTATGCAAAGTGTAGGGACCAAAAGTGTCATGTTATGTAAGTTAACTAAAGGAGCCTACAAAAGGCTCCTAGGGTTACTTTTCAATGTACACGGTTGACTATTTTGAATATCATATCAGCCGCCACTGTTCCTTGTTCTCTCAATATTCATATTGTCTCTTCTTCATCATATTACATTTATTGAGCTTGTTTCTTCATGTATATGATAAGAATATCATTAAGGTGCTGAAAATATACGGGAATACTTCATTACAATTGGTATCAGAGCTCAGAGGGGTGGATTTAAACTGACTTGTTCGGATTCTGCTGGGTTTTTGAAAGTGTTCTTCGTGTTCTTCATCTCATGTCGGTTAGATCTTCATTTCCTTTGTTTTTTCGTGTTTCATATGTTATAATGGTCATATAAACATCACATTATCATTCTCTACTGATTTTAAACTCATTTAGTTCCATACCTTTGTTAAAATCATCAAGAATCGACCATTATTAAGTTTGAAAATATGGGTTGTTTAAGTGGGTTTTTCACGTGTTCATGCTAGTTTTAAGTGTTTTTTAGGTTGTTTTAAATCACCAAAAGTGTTTAAAATAGTTTATAAATCATTTAGAACTGTTTTTAGGCTTTAAAACTGATAAAACTCGAATTCTGCTCATTCTGCCTTAGAAAATCGTAAAAAACCTGCTGTATTTCGGATTACTACTGTAGCATTTCGGACCAAATAGGCACCAGTTTCGGACCTCCAATCATCCTAATTTGGACCTCATTTTGGTCCAATTCGGACCTTCCTTAGGTGAATTTCGGACCACCATAAGCCTATTTCGGACCACACTTCGGTCCCATCCGAACTTCGGATCATCCGAAGTTCAGATCAGGCTTTCCATCTTTCACTGTTGGGACTTGTTCTTAAAATTTTCCAATTTCGGACCTCACCCATTTCGGACCATCCGAATTCGGTCTATCCACTATTCCAATTTCGGTCCACACAAACTCGGTCCTTCCACTGTTCATCCGAAATTCGGTTCATCCGAATTCGGTCCATTAGGTCCATCCGAAGTTAGTTCAACCGAACTTGGTCCCCACCCGTAGTACTGTTCATCCGAATTAGGACCACTTCCGCACTTGAACCTCATCCGAACCATATCCATCCGAATCAACCCATCCGAATCAACAGATCCGAATTCGGTTCCCTCATCCGAAACACTGTTCATCCGAATTCAACCATCCGAATTCAGAACCCTCTGTTTTCAGTCCAACCCATCCGTGTTCAGTTTCCACCTCTAAGATCTTCATATTCTTAATCAGCACCCATAATCATAATGTCTCGCGAAGCTCTAGTACTCGGATCTGAGAACCGACCACCAGTTCTCTATCCCGATGAGTACGAACAATGGAAATCCCGGTTCCTTAAGTTCGTTGGAATGCAACCTCTCGGGAACCTGATGCTTCAATCTATATCCGAAGGACCCGTCATCTACTATCGAGAGATAGCTGCCAGACCTGAGGCTGACCCCCCTGTCCAAGCCTCAAAGGTTGAAAGATAGCCGGCAAATGACGCCGAGAGGGACCGCCAGCACGCTGATAAGAGGGCAGAATATCTGATTTATCAAGCCCTCCCCACTGATATTTTGGTCGGTGTAGACAGTAAAATGTCTGCAAAAGAAATGTGGGACGAGCTAGAAATCCAAATGCTGGGGGCAGATCTTGATGATCGTGCCAAAATCGAGGAGGCGAAGGCAAAGTTTTCGGAATTCCGTGCCAAAGACGGGGAATCTCTGCAAGCCACATTCACCAGGTTCTGTGCAGTCCTTAACGAATTGAATAAACTGCACATCAAGAAGGATAGGGATGATATCAACATCCAATTCTTTGCCGCCTTAGCCCCCGAGTGGCAGCTTGCATGTCGGGCAACGAAAAGAGTCCTGAACATTCCTGAGGTATAAATAAATGTCGTCTTTAAGGAGCTTAAGAAATATCAAGGGGATGCGGATCAACAGAAGCTCATGGCAAAAATCAGTTGGCCTCTCTATTGCTATCAGCCAACACAGGGTTGAAACCGAATGATTCGCTAGCCTTGATCACCAACACGCAGATTCCGACACCATCTTTTGCTCCTGGTTCATCATCGTCTCAGTACAGGTATGCTTCTCCTCCGCGTGAGGTCTATGATGAGGAGGAAGCTTCGATCCAAGAACAGATAGCCTTGTGGACCAACCGTCTCCAACAGCGACGGTTCTCCAACAAGACCAACAACCAACTCCGTTATGACACCGGTCCTCGGAGGTACTCAGATGATAGGAGGGATGACCGCCGCGATGACTATCGCAGATATGACTACCGAAGGGATGACAGGGATGATCGCCGGTATGATGATAGACGCGACTATCGTGATGATCGCCGTTATGAAAGGCGAGATGATAGGCGCAATGATCGCAGGGATGACAGGCGGGACGATCGAAGGGATGATCGTCGGGATGACCGCAGGGACCGGAGTCGTGATGACAGCCGTGAGCACCGCCGGGCCGACAAGAGGCCGGCGGAAAGAAGAGAGGAAAAGCCAAGAGCAGATGAGCCGAAGGCCACTGATGAACGTCTCTGCTACAAATGTGGCAAACCGGGCCACTTTGCTAGGGAATACAAGAATAATTTCGAAAGAGACGTTGCTTACTACGAGAGAAAGCTCGAGGCTGCCAAGAAGAAAGCGGATGCGTTAGCCCTCGTCGCCCAGGAGGACTACTGGGATGCTGAAGATTCTGAAGACGAGGATGACAAGGGCAAGAATTGCTACATGGTTGATCGTCTGGGGTTGGAGACATGTGCTGAGTTCACTGCTGAAAATTCAGACATTGCTGCTGAGGGGGAGAAAATGAAACATCCACCAGCATGTCTGATGGCTACAACCGACGATCCCGAATGCTCCACATCCGGTTCCGAGTCCAGTGAGGTATATTCCTATTACATTCCTGCACATGTAAATAAATTATTTGTAGATAATGAATGTACACTACACACACAAATACTTGATCTACAAGATAGATTAAATGCTGAAACTGCAAAGTGTGTACAGGCTGAACATCAAGCTCATATTCTGAAAGAATCATCTGAATTATATCATTCAAAATGGATAACTAATCATAATGTTATAAAACAGATGTTGATAGAAAAGTAGATGTTCAGGATAGGAATATATACCTTGAATCTTGCATGGAAACGCTTTCAAAAGAAAAACTCTCTTTAAAAGAAGAAATTTCTGTTCTTACAAAACAATTAGATGTGGTAAATATGGAAAATATAGACAGTTTAGAAAAATACAAAATGATTGAAGAAGAAAAGATAAGTTTGTACGCAAGAATAAAGACCCTTGACGATGCATTTTTGAAAAGGGGTCAAACAGAACAAACTATCCATTTAAATCAGCCCAAAGAAACTAGGTTTTACCATTCTAAACATGGAATTGGTTTTAAAAATCCTAAATATTTGGAAAAGGCACAAAATGTTTTACCTGTATTTTATGACATGAATTATATGGGAGCCGGTATTAAATCTTTCTTTTTTGAGTCATCAAAAGAAGTTTTAATCCAAGAAAATGAGAAACGTGTTGCGCGTAAAGATAAAGAAATTTCTTTTCATTATGAAGATCTTAACGAGAGTTATTCTTCTAGAGTACCCACTTTAGAGGAAGATCTCTCGTCAACTTATTCAGAAACTGAATTGAAAACTGAAACCGTAAAATCAACTCCTCAACTTTATATTCCTGCAAAAGTTCTTCAACAACAAATCATTGTTTTAGAAAAGGAATTGAAGTCGTCTCAAGAGAAAGCACTTGATCTTCAAGATGCTCTTCTTAAGAGAGAAGAAGAATTGGTAAATCAATCTTTTCAACAAACTGTGGAAGTCACTGTCTACAGAGAAAATTTTGAAATAGTTTCACAACAATTGAAAGGTCTTTCAAAACAACAAACACTTTCTCATTCCATAAAAATTCCATGTATGTCATCAGATAAAGGTAAGGCTACAGCTGAATCTTCTTCTATCATTGTCAAAGGTGAGTGTTCAAAAGTTTTCAAAAATGAGGTTCCTAAAAAGACTCAGATGAAATCCAAGTCTTTTAAGAAACCCACTCATCACCAAAAAGAAAAGTCTGTCAAGTCTAAATCTTCCATGCTTACTGACTCTAATCGTTTTGTTCCTACAGATCATATAAGGAGAGTCCCAAAAACCACCATGCAGGATTTTACAAGTTTTTTTATGAAGAAGGCTTTAATGCCAAATGAATTTGTTACTAGAGATAGGATGTCTGTAATCTCTAAAGACAATTTGTGTGACAATGTGTGTGACAATGTCTGTAATGATGTACCGAATTCTACTATTCCGTTAAAGTACTCTTTCAAGGATTTGTTTAATCTATGTCCAACTAAATATAGACGACAGGTTCCTGAAATGAATCCTTTTGTGCCTTATCCTGTTAAACGTATTCGGAAAAAGAAAACAAAAAATAGTGCATCATCGGCCACAAACAAAGTTGAGATGTGTCCGTTGCCAAGGCCCAAAACCAAAGCAACGGTCAAAAACGTCTCAAAAAGACAAAAACCAAAGGCAATTTCAGCGCCTAAGGTTCCAAAACCCAATAAATCCAATCTTCAATGGATTCCAAAGGATTGTGCATCCGGACCACACACAAATGCTAGTTGGGATTCTAAAACTGTACACGTGCCATATAAATCTGGAAATCCTAACAAAAAGGGACCCATATTGAGGTGGGTACCCAAGGTTGTGTGATCTTAATGCAGATGGTTCTTGGTTACTTCTGATCAAGACCCGTGCTTCAAAGAAATGGCTTCTAGTTACCTTAGACTAGGACCCGTTCTTTTGCTTGTCGGTTGTGCTTAAACCGACACGTTTGGCTTCTGTGCACACAGCCCAGGACCCGGTCTTAACTCATCATGTTTTCTGAACATCTCGGTTCAGAACACGGTTTGATTGTGAATTAAAAAATGGATGTGTTTGAAAGCATATAGTTTTTCATTATATGAATTTATGTGTTTTTCAGGCTAAGTCCATTTGGTATATGGATTCGGGTTGCTCCAAGCACATGACAGGAAGAAGAGAATTGATGTCCAACGTTGTTGAACAGTATTGCGGAACTGTGAAATTCGGAAACAACCATCAGGCTCACATAAAAGGATACGGGGACTTAGTTCTAAATAATCTGGTCATCAAGGATGTTGACCATGTTGAGGGGTTATCTCATAATCTTTTTAGCATAGGACAGCTCTGCGACAAAGGACTAGAAGTAACGTTTAGGGCTAAGAACTGCAGTGTTAAGAACATGGATGGAAAAGAAATCTTAACTGGTTCCCGAAAATCTAACATTTACACTATTGACGTAGCTAAGCTTGTAGTGAAGGATAACATTTGCCTACTATCAAAAGCCTCTTCAAAAGACTCTTGGTTGTGGCATCGAAGATTATCCCATTTGAATTTTGATAATATCAACAAGCTGGCTGCGAAGCAATTGGTCAAAGGACTTCCTGAGTTGCGCTACGAAAAGGACCATCTGTGTGGAGCATGTGAGAAAGGAAAAATGAAACGATCATCTCACAAACCAAAGCCCGAACCATCAACAAAAAGAGTTTTGGAGTTACTTCATATGGATTTATGCGGACCGATGAGAACTCAAAGCATAAATGGAAAACGATATGTGTTGGTTATCGTTGATGATTATTCTCGATATACCTGGGTTAGGTTCTTGCGTTCCAAGGACGAGACAGCTCAAGAAATCATTGATTTTATCAAGAGTGTCGAGACCCAACAGCAGCTGTCAGTACAATCAATCAGATCAGATAACGGCACGGAGTTTAAGAACTCAGTAGTGGAGGGCTTCCTTCGATCCAAAGGGATTCAGCATCAATACTCTGCTGCTCAAACACCTCAACAAAATGGGATCGTGGAAAGGCGTAACCGTACGCTAGTAGAAGCCGCTCGTACAATGCTCACATATTCAAAGCTACCTCCGTTCTTGTGGGCCGAAGCCGTATCAACAGCATGCTATACACAGAATCGCTCCATCATCCATAAGCGCTTTAACAAAACTCCTTACCAACTCTTTTTGAATAAAGTACCATTTATCAAGTACTTACGTGTATTTGGTTGCAGGTGCTACGTGCTGAATGACAAAGACAACCTCGGGAAATTTAACGAAAAGGCGGATGAAGTGATCTTCATTGGATACTCTTCCAACTCGAAGGCGTATCGCGCATTCAATACCCGAACCAGAACAGTCAATGAAAGTGTGCACGTCACATTTGATGAGTTGGCTGAACTGGCTCCCGAAGTTGATCAATCAGGACCACGCATTACTCAAATGCCTGGAGACTCTTCGAATAACCCCATTTCTTTTTCTTCTTCTGATTTGGTTAATTTATTTGATCCTTTTTATGTTGAATTTTTCGGTCCTAACGCTAGTGTGTCTAATGTTGTAAATAATATAGGTAATCCTTCCAGTTCAACTGCGCCGCAAAGTTTCTCCGCTCCATCTTCATCAACATTTTCTCATCCATCCACATCATCCACCGACACATCCGCAGTTGAATCTACTCCTATAATACCCTCACATATAATACCATCGATTCTTCCTTCACCTGAACACTCGGAAATTGAACCAGAACCTGTGGTACCATCATTTGAAACCATTGACCATGAATCCTCATCCATCCCCATATTAACCACAGAGGTTCCATCCCGATCACCCCTTCCACACGAGATCAAATGGACCCGCAGTCACCCAACAGAGCAAATCATTGGTGACGTATCAACAGGAGTCCAAACTCGTAGGGCATCCGCTAATGAATGTCTCTACGCATCATTCTTGAGTATGATAGAGCCCGCTCGTGTGGATGAAGCCCTGACAGATCCGGATTGGATAGTTGCAATGCAAGAGGAACTCAACCAGTTTGAACAGCTAAGAATATGGCGGTTAGTTCCCAAGCCAAAAGACCGCACAGTCATCGGAACGAAGTGAATCTTTAAGAACAAACGAGATGAAAACGGCATTGTGATAAGGAACAAAGCAAGACTTGTTGCCAAAGGCTACCGACAACAAGAAGGGATAGATTATGACGAGACCTTCGATCCAGTTGCACGGATCGAAGCAATCAGAATCTTCTTGGCGTACGCGGCACACAAAGACTTCAAAGTGTACCAAATGGACGTCAAGACTGCCTTTCTAAACGGTGAACTTAACGAGGAAGTGTATGTTGAACAACCACAAGGCTTTGTTGATGCACATAAACCTGACCATGTTTATGTGCTAGATAAGGCCCTCTATGGTTTAAAACAAGCACCTCGAGCATGGTATGATAGTCTTTCGAATTTCTTATTTCTGCCGGTTTCTATAAAGGTGTGGTGGATACAACTCTGTTCACTAAAAGGGAAGGCCCACATATAATGCTAGTACAGATTTATGTCGACGATATTATATTTGGATCTACTGACAGTAATTTTTGTAAGGATTTTTCAGCCCTAATGGAGTCCCGGTTTGAGATGAGTATGATGGGGGAAATGAACTTTTTCCTCGGATTACAAGTCAAACAACTTGAGGATGGGATTTTTGTGAACCAGTCGAAATATACTCTTGACATTCTCAAGAAGTATAAGTTAGACTCTTGCACGAGTATCGCAACTCCCATGGCCTCCACCTGTAAGTTAGACACCGATCCTTCCAGGAAAAGTGTCGATAATTCAACTTACAGAGGGATGATAGGATCCTTACTATACTTGACTGCCAGCAGGCCGGATATAGTGTTTTCAACATGTCTTTGTGCTAGATTTCAGGCCGACCCAAAAGAATCACACCTAACTGCGGTAAAACGCATTTTTCGTTATCTTAAGGGTACACCCGAACTTGGTCTATGGTATCCAAAGGGAACCGATTTCGATCTTACCGCGTTTTCAGATGCTGATTTTGCAGGTTGTAGAGTGGACAGAAAAAGCACGTCGGGAGGAATACAGTTTTTAGGAGATAGACCGGTGAGGCTGAGGCTGAGTATGTAGCAGCTGCAAGCTGTTGCTCTCAAGTGCTGTGGATGAGAACACAATTACGTGATTATGGGTTCTCACTCACCAATATCCCTATTTACTGTGATTCTCGAAGTGCAATTGCCATCTCTTGCAATCCCGTGCAGCACTCTCGAACAAAACACATAGATATCAGGTATCATTTTTTTAAAGATCACGTGGAAAAGGGAACCATTGAGTTGTATTTTGTTGGCACGGAATATCAACTTGCGGATTTATTTACTAAAGCTTTAGACGAACCTCGTTTTCAGTTTTTAGTATCCCATATCGGCATGTTGAATCCGCCTTCCAATTAAATATCAGATATTGTCTTAAATAATTCTATTTCAATCTATCATGATTGAAATTCCTTTATTTTAGAAAATAACTGTTATTTAAATTTAAGGATTGTGTCACAAAATTGAAACTCAATATTTCCTTATCTGCGTATATTCTTAATAATTAATGATCCTGATAAATTGCTATGTGAATTGTTCATCACGGAGTGGGATGCAAACAATATCCAGGTTTGTCTGTTCTTGTAAGGCTAAAAAGGGTTGTCGCGGTTAAAATCTGAAAAAGAAGAGGAAAAAGGACCGGTATTCATTTGAGGGGGAGTAGATTGTTAGGATTTTAAATTTTATAATTCTGTTTTTCTTTTTATTTCTTTTATAGTTAAATTTTGAATTTTAGGTTGGTCTTAATTTTTAATTTAATTTTAAGTTTTAATTTAACAGGTCAGAAAATCTCAAAAAGATTTTAACTTTCAAACTTTTCGAAAAACCAAAAATATTTTACTTCACTTTATTTTTATTTTTATTTTTATTTTTTATTTTATTTTATTTTCATTTCAGAAAAATATCAAAAATATTTTACTTTGTTTTTGCTCATTTTTTGTTTCAAAGAAAATCACAAAAAGATGGATTATATTGCCCAAAACTTTTCAAACCTTGTTTCATTTTTTAAATTTAGCCCAAAAGTTTTTGTTGTTATTGTTTGTTGAGTCCAATCCGGCGGCCCATTCCTTTTTGGGCGCGGATCCTCCTTGACCCGGACCCGACCCGCGCGGATGTATTTAGGGGTGGTCAAACGGTCAATTTCTTCATCCACAAGATATTTCTCCTCTTTTTTCTCTCTTCTTCCTCTTCGTCGAAACCCCCTACCGCCGAATCCACCATTGTTGAACTTCCAAGCTTCTCGACCTTCATTCTTCTTCATTTGTCTTGCATTTTCCGTCTTTGGCATCACCAGGTAACATTTTTATGTCTTTATTTCACTCTTTAACTTAGTATATTACTTGTTTGATTTTCAAAATATTTCTAGTTTTTAGTTTCGGTTTTTCTTCATTTTGAGTACTGAAATGTGTTATTTTTCTATAATTGTAGTTAGATAAAATGTTCAGTAACTTGTTTTAGACTAGGATCTGTAATTTCATGCATTTTTATTAACATTTCAACTGTTCACGTTTATTGTTTGCATGAACATTAACTGCACTCATGCAGTTTCGGATGTCCGAATTCGGACCACCAACCGGACATAGCATATGCTGTAAGCAGGCTAAGTAGGTACACGAGTAATCCGAGTCAGATTCATTGGAAAAGTGTTATATGAGTACTTCGGAATTTGAGATATACTCGAGAGTACGGACTGCGTTATGAGAGATATCCAGCTGTGATAGAAGGATACAGCAATGCGAATTGGATATCCGATATAAAATATTCTAGATCTACAAGTGGATATGTATTTACACTTGCTGGGGCTGCAATTTCTTGGAAGTCTTCCAAGCACATAGTGATAGCTAGATCTACGATGGAATCTGAATTCATCGCATTAGATAAATGTGGTGAAGAAGCCGAATGGTTACGTCAATTTAGTAATGGCCGAAACCCGTTCCAGCTGTTACTATACATTGTGATAGCCAATCTGCGATTGGTAGAGCGCATAGCATAATGTACAATGGTAAGTCAAGGCATATTAGACGTCGGCATAATTCGATACGACAACTACTCTCAATAGGTGTTATTACTATTGACTATGTGAAGTCAAAGGATAACATTGCGGATCCGCTTACAAAAGGCTTAAATAGAGAGTTAGTTTTGAAGTCGTCAAAAGGAATGGGACTAAAGCCCATGGATGAATAAATTCATACGAAGGAAAACCTTACCTTGTTGACTGGAGATCCTAAGATCTTGGTTCAAAAGGACAACCGATTTGTATGAATAAAGTGTGGTCACTATGGGGGGTTGTGAAAAACTCCTAGTCCATTTCTATATGATTTCTAGAAAAAATCATTTCAGTGACAATGAGCTTAGGCATTTTATAATGATTCGGTCGAAATCATTTATGCTTTTAATGATTCGGGAGAAATCACCCATGTGAGAGAGAAGTGGGGCCGCTTCGAGTGGAATTGTAGGGGCACAATTCTTAGTAGCTCTCGCAGAACCAGGCTAGTGTTCCATGACCATAACGGAGACGACTATGAGGAGTTAACCTTGTTAGGAAGATTCTTGTGTGAAGTGTATTGTCGTCTTCACAAACGGCAGCTCAGTTCAAAGACATCAAGTTCTACTGACGGCTAGAAGGCTAAGTGCATTTCATAAGGGAAGGTTCAAAGGTTTACACCTACCTATCCTATGCAAGATTTCAACCATTGGAAATTCATTGGAATTTTGTGTATTCGATCAATCTCATACATGTGAGGGATGATTGGAATGTGTTTTCGATCGATCTCTCATTCATGTGGGGGATTGTTGGAAAAAAGTGTAAATTTTTAAAGAAAAAAATGTATTTTTCATGTTTTTGGATCAAATATAATTATATATAATTGTGATATATATAATGAATATTTTGTGGGTTTGTATTTTCCTTGAAGAGAGGATTCCAACGATATAAAGAACGTCCAAAACAGAGTTAAGATGAATGAGATATCAATGCTCAATGATTGGTGTTTGGAATGAATGAAACATCTTCTATGTGGGTGAAGAGAGTCCCACATAGGAAGGAAGATGAAAACCAAAGTGAGTTTATCAGGAGGAGTGTTCAAAGTCATGACAAGATTGTTTGTGGTTTTACTCCAATGCCTACCCGCGCAGGGGGGTGCAAATCTTGGACCCCGAAGGCTAAAATCCACTGAACTCGTGTACGTCAGCACCTGCGGACACGAATGCAACTCCAAAAATCAGGGCTCGTACGAGACTACTTTTTACTCCGAGGGTTGCTAAAAGCTGTTACGAAATGGAGTATTACAAAACGGTTTTTGTAATTAATTAGGTGTTTCAATTCATTTTTTCCTATTCTACATCTTTTTTGACACTTGAAAGACTTGGAAAACACATTTCATTCTTGAAACTTTTTGCACTTTAACGGCAAGACGTTACTGCTTCCAAGAATGAAGAACACCTTCAATCACGTGAGTTTTCATGCAAGTTGGTTACCTCCGGCAGTACACGCTGCTTTGGCTGTTGTACCTTCTTTTTCGTATTGTAATTTAATTTTTAATATTGTTATTTCCTTTACTTGTAATTTTAATTTTCGTATTTTATTTATTTCTGTGTATTGTAATTTTATTTCTGAATTGTAATTTGTAATACATTTCTTATATTTTATAATTGGTATCGGGCACACTATTCCTACATTTTATATGTGGATTCAAGAATATTTTTTAATTAATGTGCTGAATTGATTTCAATTGAATTGAGATTTTTTGCTATTTTGTGTACATGGAATGAAATCGTAGGTCAAGCAAGTTTTTGAGTCAGCAATCGTGTGCAAAGGATATTAGATAAAGTTAAGCATCAAGATCTGAGAGAGTTTCTTCAATAAGCTTTTGTTTCTAATGAGTTATTGAAGACTCATGCGTTGCTGCCTGGTCTAAAATATTAATTAAAAAAATATAAAAAATAAATGAATAAATATTTTTCAAACAATTCAAATAGCGAAACATAACTGAATCAGAATCGAAAAATGAAATTAGAAAGATGATATATATCCAAGAAGCAAGCCAAATAATACTGTTAGTTGGTTTATATAATTGGTTTTTAGATTTTTGCAACGTTAAAATTACAAACCATGTATTATTAAATTGGATCGGAACCGGAATTGAATAATTAAATATTCATAGCCGTAATTTGAAGTTTTGACATTGATTTGGTTTAATCGCCAAATTAATTTGTTGGTTATACAATCAAATCAAATAAAGTTAAAATGACAATGTCTCCAATACAGTGATTAGGGTTTGCCAACGTTATAATACTAATGTTCAAAGCTAAACATGATCATATTTAATAAAAAAATCTAACTATTAATTGGTTATATTCTAATTATAAAGCAAATTTTATTAGAATCTTGTATTGTGCATTTGAATAATAAAGTATTTTTCATACAATTAAACACAACATAATAGTTTTAAAAGACAATATCAAACATGTATAATTAAAATCATAATTTTAAGTGTGTAACAAAATACGGTAATAATAAATGATAATAGATGACTAAACAAAAACTCATTAAAATAAAAAGGGGTAAATAAAATATAATACTAAGATAAGGATGTGTTATAAAACTTTTAAATTAAAAAAAAACAACCAATCATAAGGTGCCATGTTGCAAATTCTCATTGGCTAATATCATTTGGAAATTGTATGTATATATAAGGGATAATTGCGTAAAAAACCTTAAAGTTGGATCATTTTTGTGATTAAAACCCCTAACCATTTTTTGTTGCGCAAAAAACCTCTAACCGGTAAAATCTTTTGAAATTAGGACTTGACCGGTTATAATAGGTTGTTATGCTTACATAGCACGCACGTGGCATCCACATGGCAAACCCGACTTACGTGGCGCCTACGTGGCACTACATGTATAATTCATAAACTGAATTTTTGCATAAAAACCCCCGAAATTGATGACTTTTTCGATTAAAACCCTTAACTATATTTTTCTCACCTCTAACCAACAATAATCTTTTCTCTTCTTTTCTATCTTCGACAACTCAGATTACTCTATCCCCTTTTTATGTTCAGTGCTGTTATTTTATGTATGTATGTTCGATTAACTTTTGTCGTTTATTTATGTTCCATTTTAGCCTCTAAATATGATCAGCCAGAGTAGTGAGGTTCGCTAGCCTAGAGGGTGGATGTTTCATTGGGAAACGAATTCTTTGTTTGATAAATAAAATTTTAATAAATATCTGTGTCATCAAAATGCAATCAGTGAAAACTCAATTTTAATTATTTTTGTTAGTTGGAAGTTTTTTATCAAATAAAAAATAGTTTGGGGTTTTAATTGAAAAAGCTAAACAAGTGGAGGTTTTTTACGCAAAAATCTATTTAAAAATTTTACACGTCATCAAGTTGCAACCGGATTAGATTTTTTGAAAAAAAACCCCAAATTTACTAAGTTTTAACCGCTTGGAGGTTTTTTGTGCAATGAAAAATGGTTGAGGGTTTTAATCGCAAAAATGATCCAACTTAGGGGTTTTTTGCGCAGTTTCCCCTTGGTCTTAGAGATAGTACACTTAATGTCTTTGTTTGCAGAGATGCACTTTTTAGGGACCCAGATAGACTTATATTTAATGGGTTTGTTAGATACCTTTTTAACCTTTTGTATAGGTTTGTGGCGGCGTCTATGTTTGAGTATAGGAGCATAATTTAACAATGTAGGTCTAGACAAACTTTGTGGTGTTTTGGACAGATTAAACAACTGTTCAAACGAGTATGCATTAACTGGAATAGCGTTCGAAACATTACAATCATTCAAAACAGTACTGGAATGTAAATCAGCCACACGTTTGTCTTTTATTACATTGGAAATTAAAAACTTTGAAGAATTAAAAACTGCTCCTTGACTCTTGACTTTAGATGTCGTCTTTTGAGGTGTGCTCTTTGGTCTTACTCGATTTAATGAAATGAAACGAACATGCTTGTTAGCTTTTGCAGATTTAGAGTTACTAGACTGTGTGTGCGATATCTGTTTCCGAGAATTCTGTTTGCCTTTATAGCTAGAAGTAGTAGAATTTTCGGGAACAGTATTGGAAGTGTTGCGAACATGTTATGATATCGGTACGACCACCAGGGCTTTGCCTTTCTTTATTTCTAAGAGATGTTGTTTTCTTAGAATTGAGGTTGTGTCGCTGGCTGGAATTGAAATTATCGCCTTAGAGTTGTTAGTGACAGAAACTTGTTTTTCAAAACTATGTTGATTAGAAACAAGTTCAGATTCTAGTCCCTTAATTGTGGCTAGAAATTGATCTCGTTCTTTGTCAAATGAGTTGGCATCAAGTTTAAAATTTTGTTCTCGAACTGAAAACTGTCGTTTTGCCTCATTAAACTCATTTTCTTTTCTTAAAAAATTGTTTCTATCTGAATCAAACAACTCTTTGGTTTCTTTTAAGGCTAACTCAAGGTCATGGAATTTATCATTTTGCAATGAAGTGTCAGCCATAGAAGAATTAATTTAAGCAATTTCGGCTTCTAGATCTGATATTTTATTTGTAAAATCTATCCGTTCTTGCTCAAAATCTCGTGTTGTATTTTCCAATTTCTATTTTAGATCAGAAGCCTGATGTTCTAGAACAGAATATAGTATATATTCACGATGTTTTGGCAAGTTCGGATCAAGCTTTTGGTTTAACAAATTCATCTTCTCGAAATGTTTGATCTAATTTTCCTTGAAGAGAATCGTAATTTAACCAGTTATAAACAAATTTAATTTCTTTTATATCAGGTCTTGCTCGTTTTTCTTCTTCTTCGGTTAGCACTTCTGGCAGGTCTATGTGATAAGGCATTTTAAAACCGCAACCTAGAGTCTCCATATCATATAAAGGATCATGTTGTATGTTGACCGTTTCGGCATGACTCCACGACCGGTATACCCTAAGCCGTCTTTAGACTTCCACTTTCTAGGTTTATACATACTTATAATTTGATCTGTTTGACCACGTTTGTAAAACCTATCTTCCATGTCTTTGAGTTTTTGGTTTAATTTTGTTTTCTCAGCCAGGACACAATGATAGTTGTAGTCTATGTGGGATTTTTCAGATTTAAGCACTTGATGGTCATATTCTAATTTGGCCAGTTTGGTAGTTACTTTCATTGTTACAGTATTAGTCTTAGACACTACAAAAAAATGGTCTTTAGCGACACACTCAGCGACATTTTTAGCGACGTTTTTTATGTCAGTGACATATTTAGTGACGTCAAAGGACGTGTCGCTATAAATGCGTCGCAGATTTTAGTGACATCAAAAGGCACGTCGCTAAAATTTTTGACACCTTTAGCGCCTCCAGGTAAAAGTGTCGCTATCTAGAGTTATGTCACTTGTGGTGTCATTGTTTGTGTCGCTGTTCTTGAATTATGTCACTAGTTGTGTTGTAATCTGTGTCACTGCTATCGAACATTGTTACTGGTTGAATCACGATTTCTGTCGCTTTTTTGGAATGACGTCGCTACTTGAGTTATTGTTTATGTCACTATTCTTCGATGATGTCGCTACTTAAGTAGCTTTACGTGTCACTGTTAATGAAGATTGTTGCTAATGACATTACTGTTTGTGTCACTGTTCTTGAATAATGTTGCTAGTTGTGTTGCTATCTTTGTCGCTATTATTGAATGTTGTCGCTAGTTGCATCACTATTTATGTTGCTATTTTTGAATGACGTCGCTAGTTGAGTTGTTGTCTGTCATTATGTGTGTTGCTATTATTAAATGATGCCGTTAATTGTGTTATTGTTTGCATCGCTGTTCTTGACTAATGTTGCAATATGTGTCGCTATTTTTGAGTGATGTCATTACTCATGTTACTGTATTTGTCGCTATACCTGATTTATGTCACTATTTGTGTCGCTATTTAAGTCACTGTATTTAAATGATGTCACTATATTATTATTTTTTTATCATTATTTTTTTAATATTGTTGTTATTTTCTATCAATAACTATATTATTAACAATTATATTTTATCAAAAAATAAAATTGAGGTAAATCTGTTGTTTATTTATTCCATCAAAATATATTATTAACAATTATTTTTTTCATTAAAAAGTACGTTATTTGTACTCAATAAAACTGTTTTATATCAACTAAAGCATCTGTGCTATTCTTGGCCGATACTGGAGCACGTCTAGAAGTCTTTCAATAGCCCTTTGCATTTCTTGCGTCGTAGTTTTTCCTCCAACTCATCAATCCTTTGTGCTTGTTCCAACTTTGTAGCTTTGATCATTTCTTGTTCTTCTTGTTGCCGTTGCACCATCTCTCGTATATTCTCCCATTCCGTATTACTAGAATTGTAGACAGAAGGTTTCTCATTGTTGTTGTTGTGAAGAACAAAATCATCAACACTGGACCCCAATCTGTAGACTCTTCCATTTTTTGACTCGACAATGTCTCGCCATCTTGGCTATGAGGCGTCCACGTTCCCAGGTTGAGCATCGAGGGTCCTCTGTACCATATTTCTCATTGTATCGTTCCTAACAATGAAAACATTTTACATATTACAAAAACTTTCCATTTACAAGTTAGATGCTTCTAATTTGTCACTATCTATGCAATAAGCCATACTAGAAAAGACAACACCTTTATATGCTTCTAATTTTTGACCAGCTGCTTCTAATTTTTGGCATGAATTTTCTTACAACAGTTAAAAAATGTGTGAACATTTGTTTGTAGTACAAATGACTAGTATCACATAAGAGAATCCAATTTTAACATAGTCACCAACCAATAAGGTCACCCTCATATCTAGATAATATATTATGTAACCCATGTGATAAAAACCCAACTCTCCAGACAAGATATTGTCAAATTTGTACCTCCGTCTCACAGTTTTGTTACTAAAATTGAACTATCATTCAAACATTTAATATTAAATTATAACTATCATTTGTACCTCCAGGCAAGATATTGTAAAACAAGTTCTAACACTAAAATCATAGTTATCATTCGAACATTTAAATATTATATTATAACTAAAATTGAACTTAAGTAGTGTAGCAGCAAAATAGCAATAAAATAAGTAAATGTATCAATCAAGTATAGAATAAGTTGCTTACCCATGTGTCTTGTGCTTCATTGTCAACAAAGGTGTTGTCTTTTCTCTTATGGGTCCGTTCAAACAGTTCAAGGGCAGTAGGTACTCTCTTCAGTTCCTTTTGCTACACACACACGTGTGTGATTGTGTTTTAAAATACATATAAGCAAAATAACGAAGTACATAATCAAACAATAATATAATAAAGTTCAAAAATTCTTAAAACCGAAAGCAACCCAGAATATCTCATTATTTTATACAAGTACCTTTTTATACAATTACCCCTTATATAAATAATGGCAACAAACGGTAATAATATCAGTTAAAGGTTCTAGCAAACATGATCTCATTTGCCACATGGTTCACTTACTTTCTTTACCATGTCTGCATATTTCTAGGACACACAGCTTCAATCAAACATGTATTTTACAATTTAGTTTTCCCTTATTAATAACCATATTACAACAAGTTTCATTCTTGATTCATTGGAAAATTTGTGTCATCACACCAACACAACCAACGAAGACAATGTATGGATAACTTTCTATTTGATTTCTTTATTTTATTTTTGATTATACGTTGAAAATATATAGTCTCATACAATTCTGCTTCCAATATCATTCAATTACATTAATTTCCAATTATGCAACGGATCTAAGGAAAAAATCACTATCCGTCACCAACATCAGCTATTTACTCACCAACCCCATTTCTCTTGGCAGAAGATTAATAGTAGCAACATCAGCAAAGGAATTAAAACACACAACCTTTTTACATGTTCTTTCTTTTTATATTACTGATGTCATAAATTTCCTTGACAGCAAAACTATGACTCCAGATAATTACAATGCCAGCAACAAGGCGATGATTATGGTAAAAAAAAGTTTTTAACTTCAACTTAATTGTTAATCATCCTGATTTCCTATTTTTTCACAGGTAGGTAAATCACATTAAAATTTAGCAATGCCTCTAAAGTCTAAGAAAATCAGGTATCATAGTCGAGTTTTCAAATATTGATCTTTCACGAAAAATTCCAATTGAGTATATGACTGATTGGTATGTATACTCATGATAAATACATTCTTACATTGATTTTCTACTTGCTAGTTGACTATTGGGATTATTTTGACATGGCACAGAATAATTAATCTTGTCCATTTCTGCTTTGATTGCATAATCCAAAAGAAATAGGAGGATATGAAACCAATTAAAATGTTTTTATGATGGATGATGACACTCCAACTGTCATTAAACTAAATTAATCCAAACTTAAATAAGTAACTTTAATAATAACTAACCTTAAATGAGTAACTTTTAGTTTAAATTAATGTGTTGGGAAATTAAGAAATAGAATGGACAACAACATTGTGAACTTATGTGTGCAATTTAAAAAAAAACACAAAACAGATGCAGTAGCAACTTGAATGGTCCCTTTTTCAATTTTCTTTGAACCTTAACTTAGACCAGGGAGGTCTATGGCCTTCGACTAGTGTTCATTAAAGTGTTGTTGATTGATCATTTGATGCTTTAAATTTCCCTTTTAACCTTCTCATATTCTGCATAAAAATCAGATTTTATTGTGTGGTGTATTAGTTGTGGGTCTGTATGTGAAGGTGTTGTCCGTAACTCAGCAACATGCAGAGTCTAGCACTGATATGTGTCCAGTAACTCAGATGTTTAAAGTCCCTTAACTTACTAACAGAGTTGCCTCAATCTTAATTATCTAATGTGTTTAAATTAAGTGTATGATCTGCTTTCAACAAATAAATCAACTACAGGTCGGATACCCCAGTGCATCGTGTCTGCATCGTGTCTGAAACATCAAAAGAAGCTTTTGCAAATAATGATAACATGCTTATGTTATTGGGCCAAAGAAATAATAATAATTGCATCTACGTACTAATTTATATTTATAAAAGAACAAGAGTGATAACAGCTTGCAACACACACACATATATATGATAAAAGCTAGCTGTATTAGGGGTAATTAAGTTAGTTAAGGTGAGAGAAATTGTATTTGAAAGAATGTAATTGATATTCTAAATGTCTTTACATTCAAAATGGAAATATAATTGATAACAACAAACATTCTAACATCATAATCTGATATTCTAAATGTCTCGCTTACAATAATTAAGTCAACTCTTTCAAAGCTTGAAAACTGAATGATAAAGCTTAACAGCCCCTTTATTTAATCCAAAACAGAATGTCTTGTGTGTGTGATGTTTAGTCCGTAACTTAGCATTTAGCTGAGACAGCAAAGAAAGAAAAAGATGTTATCAACGAAGAATTCGAAAACACGAAGGGGGAAATTCATAAAACTGAGTCCGAAATACAGTTGACAAAGGAAAGATTAGAAGCTGCAATGGAAGAACTTCATAGCAATAAACCATAAGCAAGTAGTAAAAGCAGTAGAGGCATATGTACAAATATCAGGACCAAAACTCATTAGCAGCAGCTAGTTTAGAGAGCGAGTTCAAATTCGAAAATTACCTTAATGTGATTCAGTCTCGAGAGTGAGTTCGATCCATCCAATCAAAGAGTGATCAGTTCTAAATTCATATGGAAACTATAAAGCATGTCATCCTCACATAAAGTTAATCTTAGAAACAATCTCGAGAGTGAGTTCAAATTTAGAATTTACCTTAATGTGAATCAATGTCGAGAGTGAGTTCGATCGATCCAATAGTAAGAGAAATTCGAGCAGCGATTTGAGTTCGATTCTATCGATCAAAATAGTCTAGATTTGAGTTCAATCTAACCAAAGAGGATTCGAGTGAGAGATTTGAGCAGCAATATCAATTTGAGTAGCGATCAATCGACCAATTTCAGCAGCGATATCTGATTGTGTGATCAGATGGCGTTGGAGGAGGAAGCGTCTGTCTCTGAAATGCCTAGCTAGGTCATTTTTGGGCCTAATTGAAATATATATATATTTAATCTAATATATTTGTTGAATTGTTTGGTATATATTCAGCCCGCTATTTTTATAATAAAAAAAATTAAATAAACAATTTAAACATTTCAATTGTATTTTACAGCTATATTATATAATATTCGTGTATGGTATAAAACATATAATTTATATTTTCATTTCTAATTTACCAAAATACTAAATTAATTGTTATTTAATTTAGTGACACACTTAGTGACTTGTGTGTAGATGTTGCAAATTCAGCGACATACATAATGTCTTGTATATGAATGTCACAAAAATAGCGATAGACATAGTGTCTTGTGTATTAATGTCACAAACTTAGCAACACACTTAGTAACCTATACGCATATGTCGCAAATTCAGCAACACACATGGTGTCTTATATATAAATGTCACAAAATCAGTGATGTGTATAGTTACTTTTGTGTGTGTGTCACAAAATTAGCGACGTGTATAGTGACTTGTACATGAATGTCGCTAAAAACAGCGACACACATAATGACATTGATGACTTCTTCGTCACAAAAATCGTCACTACAAATGTAACTAATTTGTGACGTGCAAGTACATGTCGCTAAATTTGTCACTAAATAACATTGTTCTTGTAGTGAGACACTTGATCTTGTAAAGCTAAAATGTTTGTTTGCAAATCAGTCGATTCATTTCGAGCATCCCGAAGGGCATTTTGACAAACCTTTAGCTTTTTGGCCTCTTTACGCAAAACATTTAGCTCACTAAGGAATTATTTTGGAAGCGAATTTACCTCTTTATCTGTTGAGGGAGACGCATTGCTGGAACTTACATCTTGAGCCATCAGCGAGACTTCAGGTGCTGGAATCATATCTTCCGCTGGTTAAGTGTCAGCAATGAAACACATGGGATCTGTAGCATCCTCTTAGTTGTCAATATATTCTAACCAGTGTTCCTCTTCGACAAACAGTGCTCTACTAGCATTCCTTTGCTTGACGAGATTGTACTTTCTCTTGTAGCAGTTCTCATTATTCTGCTTTGGAAGACGACATTCTCTAGCAAAGTGGCCCGGTTTACCATAGTTGAAGCATCCCTTCTCTTTGTCATCAGCTTTACGTTCCTCCTCCTTTGGCTTCTCAGCGACTTCCCTCTTGTCATCATACTTTTTACTCTTGGATTCTCATCGAAATTTGTTGGATGATTTAGGAAACTTCTTATGAAAGGCATGAGTGAGTAATGAGATTTGCTTTTGAAGGTCAGTAGCCTTAGGGTCATTGTCGGCATCATCAGTATCAGATTCAGAGGACTCGGAGAGAATTGTAAGAAGCTTAGCTGCCGTAGAGGACTTAAGTTTCTTGTCTATGAGAACAGCAAGGGTATCAGACATGGTGGTTTTCTCAGGTTTCTTGGGTTCAAGCTTACCCAAGACTTCAGACTGATAAACTACGAGACTATCAAAGAGATCATGTATATTGATGTCATTTATCTCACGAATCAACCAGACGAATTGTTTCCATTCTTGTTTCAGAGAGGTCACAAACTTCCTATTCAGTTCTACTTGAGAATTGTTGACTTCGTTCTTTCGGATTTCGTTCATCAGCGCAGTAGCAGTGATACGTGGTCTCCAGATTCTCTCCATCTTTTGCGGAAAACATGTCATAGTTGTTCAACGCATTCGCTTCACGTGCTTGGCATTCCAATCATTTCCTTGCATTTGTCCCTCAATTTCTTCCCACATTTTTCGGGCAGTCTTAAAACTGTCTATGCTGATGTAGATTTCATCTGGAATAGCCTGGATGATGAATGAGCGAGTTATCCTATCAGCCTTTATCCGGTTGAGTTGTTCAGGCATGTGAGCTATCTTAGCAATTTCCTCGTTTCCGGAAGCAGCTCGAGGTGGTTGAGGTAGAGTGATTCGGACTGGACCATTGTAGATGGAGTCTAGAATGTCATTAGCTAGTTCTTGACGTTCTATGAAATCGAGGAAATGAGATTTCCACAGAGTGTAGCGTCCCTGATACAGAGTTGGAGGTCTGACGTTAGATCCAATAGCGAGAGTGTCGCGGTTCATGTTGAAAGCTTCTTTGGACCGAGATTGGTAAGTGATTATATCCTTAATTGTGCAAACACACTAAGTGAGATTCAGAAGAAAATTCTAAGTTATAGGTAGTGAACTCGCGGATGATGTTTTATCCGAGAGTTGGAACTCTCGGATGAAGTTGTGGATGGGGGACTTAGAAAAAAATTTGAATTTGAATGGGTTTGCTATGTGATCCGCAAGTAGAAACTTGCGGATGATGAGGACCCACAAGTTGTAACTCGTGGGTGAAACAGCAGATGAAGATTAACTTAATAAAATTTTGGAGTGTGGAGTGTGTGCCTTGTGATCCGCAAGTAGGAACTTGCGGATGTAGTGGAAAGTACTTAGGCAATGTAACACTAGTGAGTATCAGGCAGCGTTATCCGCAAGTTATAATTTGCGAATGAGGCATGAAACCTAAGAATACTTACAAAAAAATTAAGAAGATAACACACAACTCAACTATATCCGAGAGTTGTAACTCTCGGATGATGAACAGTTCTTGAATGCAACGAATTTTAACTAGAATTTAGCACAGATCTGAATGATTTTTGAATCAAATATACTTTCTTTCACGAATTTGTGATTAAACAGTAAGATGTTCACCCGAAGGAATATAGTATCAAATGAGATTTAACCACAAACAGTGCCGAAATTTCAATTTCAAAGATCAAACAGAGGTGTTCTTCGTAGAACACGAAGAACTTTCAAGAACGATAATAATTTTCAGAAAAATGCAGAATTTTTAAGCAGAAATTTCAAAAATCAGAATTTTATAAACACTTTATAACCAATCTTTAGGCTCTGATACCATATGTAATTCCCATAT
This sequence comes from Centrapalus pauciflorus, assembly GCA_020465985.1. NCBI lineage: Eukaryota > Viridiplantae > Streptophyta > Magnoliopsida > Asterales > Asteraceae > Centrapalus > Centrapalus pauciflorus. Next base: position 31,077 of record JAANYP010005709.1, on the reverse strand, counting down.
TAGAAGCATTCATTCAACATTCAACAATGTAATCAATAATATCATAAACATGAAGAAAACAATGAAAAATATATGAATATTATGAAGAACAATAAGAACATTCAAAGATTAGATAAACCTTAATTGCTTTCCAATCCACGTACGTACAATCGGCTGAATGGTTACAAATGAAAACCTAAAACAAACTATTTATAAGAAGGTAATGGATCTAAACTATCCAAACCCATGGGTTGACCTTTTGATCTTTTAACCCATTTACAATGAACTTTGAAACCTTACAAATTGAACACAAAACTAAGTTTCATTTACTACAATTTGAACCCTGAAACTATCACAACTTTAAGATCTAACATCATTTAATTTGACCACTTCATTATTTGATCCAGCCCCATTACTACTACTTTGGTTCTCATTCGATGGATTTTGAATCAACAACTTATTTCTGTTATCATCATCAACTATGAATTCTGATAAATTAGTACCATATAGATCCAAGTACACTTTGATGCCTTTATCAGTTGACAGGGAAAACACAACAAAAGATTTTACATCATCATCTTTCATAACCCTAATACCATTTATCATTTCCTTACCAGTAACACAGTAGTAGATGGTAGCAAATACAGTTTCACTAACCTCCTCAAAAAATGTGTAGATGTTTTCGAAGTCAATTTCCTTCAAATCCACATGAACTCTTTTAAAAATTCCATCAGCATATTGCAGTGGGTGCTTGAGGAACATTCCACTATAGTTAACGTCGATGATAACCCACTTAGCCTGAGAAGACGAAGCCATTCTGCACAAACAAAAGCTAAGTAAACCCTAACTTAGAACAGAGGTTAGAAGCGTCGATGGATGAAACTTATTCATACCTTGTGGATGAAACGAGCACAAATGAAATCCAAGTAAACCCTAATCGAAAGCCAAGTAAACCCTGATGGATGAAACTTTGTGCGAGAAAGATGATGTGAGAAAGATGAAATGTCGATGGATGCTCCTGCGTCGCTTCTACTTCTTCCCGCTCAAACAAAACTAACGTATGAACTTCTACCTGGTGGATGAAACGAGCACAGTAACTATGTTTAAGATACATGGTTATAAGTTATAACTTACCTGCTTGTGCACGTGGCTCTCCAACTCAGCACGAAAAATCCATGTCAGCTAACTTAACTGGGTTCTCAGTTAGTTGGGTTAAAAGTTGCTAATATTGATAAAAAAACAAAAGTTATTGTTATTAATGATAAAAAAAAATAATGTTGCTATTAATGAATAAAATGACAAAAGATGAATAATCTTTTAGCTCTGATACCAATTGTTAGTCCCACTAATCAAACATAAATCTATGATAATGAAAAAGATGAATAAATGTTTTTCTCTCTACCAACACGACGACTACAAACTTTTCACCTTGAGTTACCCACACAAAAACCCTAGGAGATCTTTCAAATACTAAAACCCTAATAAGCCAAAGCCCAAAAACTCAACTAATAAGTCCTTACAAAATATGAACATAATATTAATTATTACATATTGAACCCTAGACTTAATTACAATAAAATAAGTTTAACACTAACGATCTCCCTTTTAGACTATCAAAACAAGTTTGATCAATGATCTTCCCATATGATGTAAGATATGTTTAATTGAGACCTTCTGTGCCTAACACATATTTAAGCTATATATAAATGCTAATTAAAATCAAGGAAGGTTACAAAACCAACTTAGACCATCCCTTTTTTCACGTCTCTCCCTTTACTCTAGAAGATTGCATTTCTACCAACTGATCGACTTACCTCTTTCACTTTAACAATAAGTCTGTTAACCCAACAAACCGCCTAGTATAACCAAACTATTATCAAAAACCAACACTCCACCCATGCCTCCCTGTATAACTTAGCTGTTGATGTTTATACTATAAAAACACATCAACAATCCTTAGCATCATCAACCAACTCCCATATAACCCAAACTTGTGACTCTCTGAGACGGACACTTGTTGAATCTCTTAAAAAAAACAGCAAGCATTCATTCTTGAAAATCTTACAACCCTCACAGACTCACTATCCCGTTTCTTTACCACATATTTCTCTAACCTATGCCAAACCCAATCCCTTACCCAAGAAATCATTGCAGAAGTCCTTGATAAGTCTTTACATGTACTTAGGACTCCATCCTTTCTGCCATGCCTAACAACGAATCCTTCCTCCAACCCATCCTTGACTATTTAGCCAAATATCAGGTTGAACCCCTGGCAAAACTCCAAGGGGTTTAGAGTTATAGTACAACACTCTGCCCAGATGCATCCTCCTATGCTAAAGGTAGTGCAAAAACTATTAAAGGCTTTCAACTGTTTGTCAAATAAATCTTAAATGCTTTTCCAATGATGGGAAACACCCACCTCTAGAACCTTAGGTGCTGAACTTATGTCAAGATCAAAATCACCTAAGATTAACCGGTTAAATAAATCAGAGTTAAACCAATAACCTTGTTTTGAATCAAAGTTAAATTAAGAAGTTTGCGGAATAACACTTAATTGTTTTAAAAAAACTTTCAGAACAATAAAGAACAGATAATCAAATAAACACAATCAATATCGAAACCTTTATATTGCCAAACTCTGATTACAATCACCTCTAATCTGTTTGATTAGACGAAGAACACAAACTGTTCTTAGGGTTTTTCAACCTTAGAGGCTTTAGAAACTTTAATCAGAATGCAATTACAATATGAAAACTTAAGCACCACGATTACAATGAGAAAGACCTAGTCTATCTCTATTTATAGCCTTCGGATTTGTTTCCTTGACGAACTGTGATTTCTCTGGTAGTAGATATGCTTGGAAGATCTTCAAATCTTGAAATCTTTATCACTTCCTGAATTTTAGCACTTTCTATTATCAATCAGTTGAGCAGCTTGAACTTTGACTCTGGCAGCTTGAACTTTGTAATTACACAGAAATACTACTAACAGCTTGAGAAATCCTAACTAACAGCTTGACGTACTTAGATTATTTCCTGTAAACCCATCTTGTACCAATTGCCCTCTTTCCTTTAAGCAAATCAACTAGTGTCCACACATTCTGAATCTTGAATTGCAAAAGCTCTTCTTGCATGGCCTCAATCCAAGATGAATCCTTCAGAGCCTCATATGCCTTCTTTGGTTCTAATTGTGACATAAAGCATGCATGTTCAAAGGCAGCTAGACTGAATTCAGGAACTGCTTCTTCAGAAGCAGTTGATTCATTGTGGATCATTTTCCTTGTCTGCACAGTAGTGCATGGATCTCCCATGATCTGGTTAAGAGGATGATATTTGTGAACCCTAAGTGTAGGTTCACTTTCTATCTGAAATGAGATTCCCAGATTGGTATCATCACCTTCTACACCACTTGATGATTTTGCTTTAGTAACAATTTGATCTGGAGATGGGACTGTTTCCCTATTGGTTGGAGCTGTTACTTCAGGACTTGGGATTGGCACTTCAAATTCTGTATGTATGTCTTGTTGGTCAATCAGAACCCCAGGTCGGTCACAAGTAAGAAGTGGTAGAATAGTATACTCATCTCATCTATCAGAATCTTCAACAGTTTGAAACTTTGTGCCAATAGCTTGAGTGTTTGTGTTGACAGCATGAGGATTTGTACTGGCAGTTTGAACATTATTTCCAACTGCTCCTGCAGAATACTCAGCAAAGCTCAGAGAATTTGTTAGTGAATCTAAATCGAATAACCAATCAGGGCCAGTGCCTTTGACATTTGCAGTATTTTCATTAAACTCAACATTTGCACTTTTTTCAGTGGTTTTAGATACACTGTTATAGACCCTATAGGCTTTGCTTTGTGTAGAGTATCCTACAAAGAATCCTTCTTCAGCCTTACTCTCAAACTTACCTAAGTGAGTTTTAGTATGTAGGACAGTGCATGAACAGCCAAAGGATTTTAGGAAGGCCACTAAGGGAATCATATGATGGAATAACTCATATGGAGTTTTCCCTTGTGTTTGGACAACTTGAACTCTGTTTAGAACATAGCAGGCTGTATTTACTGCCTCTGCCCAGAAGGTGAATGGCAATTTGGAATCAGCTAGCATGGTTCTAGCAGCCTCTATTAATGTTCTATTCTTCCTTTCAGCTACACCATTTTGTTGTGGTGTTCTAGGTTCACTATATTGCCTTGCAATTCCTTTTGACTCATAGAAACTGTTTAGGATTTGATTTTTAAACTCAGTTCCATTGTCTGACCTGATCACCTTGACTTTTAAGTTAGATTGGTTTTCAATTTTTAGAATGAAGGACTTGACCAACTCAGCTGTTTCATCCTTAGTCCTAAGAAAATAAACTCATGTAAACCTTGTGAAATCATCAACAATGACTAAACAGAGGCTCTTTTATTCAAACTCAAAACAGATGTTGGACCAAAAAGATCCATATGAAGAAGATGGAGAGCAAATGAGATTGAATTTACTTCCTTGGCCTTATGAGAAGTTTTGTGTTGCTTGCCTTTGAGGCAGGCTACACAATGATCATCACATATGAACTCCTTCTGTGGTAAACCTCTTACCAAATTATTTTTGACTAAAACATTCATGGATTTGAAGTTCATATGACACATCCTTCAGTGCCAGAGAGCAGATTCATTAGATGATGCTTTGGATATTAAACAGCTTAAAGTACTTGTTTTGGATAAGTGTTCAGTGTCCAAACAGTAGACATTGTCCTTTCTTGGTGTTCTAAGTAAAACAAGATTTTCAGGTATTTCAAAATCTTTTGATAGGACAATGCATTCAGAGTCTGTGAATAGAACAATATTTTGTTTGTCACACACTTAAGACACACTTAGTAAGTTGTACTTCAGTTGTTCAACATACAGTACATCATTAAATATCATATTACTTGCTTTGACAGTACCTTTACCTGTTACCTTACCTCCTTTGGAATTTCCACCAAATGCAACAAATCCTCTTTCAAAGCTTTTGAAATTTGACAAGCATTCAGAATTGTCTGTCATGTGCCTAGAGCATCCACTATCCACATGCCATCTCGTCCTATGTTGGTTCCTGTGGTTGCCCTGCACAAACAGAAGCTCAATTAGTAGTGGAGTAAACCCAAACCAAGTTGGTTTTGGGTTGTCTTTGTGCATTGACATAACTAAATACTGTTTGTGTCTTTTTAAACTTAGTGAGATCCACCGGTGGATTCTGTGAGGAGTATTTAGTTATGACATGAGGTGTCCAGGTGTTCTTTCCAACTTTTTATTTAACAGTCTCAAATGATCCACTACCAGTTAGTTTTTGACTTAGCAGTTGGAACTGGATGTTGAGTGCCAGCAGTTTCAGAATTTGCACTGCCAGTTTTAACTTTTGACTTAATAGTTTCAACTTTTGTATTATCAGTTTGAGCTGTTTTTTTGCCTTTGACAAACCATACCTTTTTCATGCTTATTTTAGATTTTATTAAAGCTTGTTTTTGGTGTACAGGCTGCCTTTTGTTGACTTTTATGAACCTGTGATCAACTGTATTCTTTGGAACTAGGGTGACAGGTTTTGAGGCCTTTGAAACTTTTGAATTTTGTGAAATGGCATGTTTTTGAAACACAGTCTGTTTTGCAACAAATGGTTTATATAAACAATGCTTGGCCAGATGGTTTTTCCTGCCACAGTGGAAACATCTTTTGATTGTTTTAATAGGAGAACCAGTTTTGTGTGACCATAACTGATTCTTGTTCCTTTGATTTCCCCTTACCTGCTGCTGTGTGGGAAACTTTTGGACACCATGCTTTTGGCATGTGCATACTGGAACATTTTTACCCTTTTTATCTATTTTGGAAGAAGATGCAATATTACAGTTAGAAGGTACAGAAACATATGGAGCATGATTGTATTCACTCATCTTCTGGTTTCCTTTCAAACTGTTGGTTTCTTCCCTCAGGCTGCTGGTTCTGATAGAGTTGGAAACAAGAGGTCCTATAGGTTCACTCATGGTTTTGGAATTACTCTCTGCTTCCTCACTCTTACTGCCTTCATTAGTAACCAATTATTCTTCAGGTTCAGGCTTATCCTTAAGGATAGGATCTACAATTTTCATTTTCTCATCTAATGGTTCATTCACAAGCCGATCAGCAACTTCACTCATAGGATGAATGTATATATTATTATATGGAGGTGGAGTAGCATTATATCCTATTCCTTCCTTGGGATTGAGTTGAGATTTTACCCTTTCTTTAAATTGGACTTCCATTAGGTGTTCTAGCTTTTGATTGGCCAGCTTGAAACTGCCCAAGTCTATGTTTATAGATTCTAATTTCTTGTGAGCTTCTAACACCTTCTGTTCATCCTCATCTAATTTCTTATTAAGGGTCTCTATTTTTTCATTTCGTTCCTTTTTCTCCCACTCATGATATGTTCTATCATGTCCCATCTGAATCTCATTGTCTTTATAATCGTTGATCTGTTTTTCAAGATCCTCTATTGCATGCATATACTCATAGCTCCTCTCTTCCATCTTAGCTAGAGTTTTACACATGCTTTCATAATGATCTCTGTACTTTCTAACCATATTTTTGCATGCTCGAGAGAGATGGTAGTTCAGTGGAAGTGACAGTTGTAGTTTCTGCCATAAGAGCTTGATTCTGAAACTCCTCTTCTGTTTGGTCACTCCAGTCAAAGACATTGTCTTCTTGAGAAACAAGAGCTTGTGAATATTGTGTTTGACTGGTTTGTTGGGGTCTTAGTGGCTGCTGACCTTGTGATCTACACTCTCTAGCAAAGTGGCCAAGCTTGTGACATTTGAAGCACTCAACCTTTGATTTGTCAAATGTTGGCTTGCCTTCTGTTCTGGCTTGAAAGTTTGGTCTGCCAGTCCTTTTAAGAAATCATTTGGCCCTCATAGTCAACATGGCATGTTGCCACTTTAAGTCCATCTCTTCTAGATCATCTGGATGGATCTGTTCCAAATCTTCAGCATTAAGAGCAAAAAGTCCATCACTTGCAAAAAATGCCTCATAATGAACTTCAGAAGTGTTTCCAATAATTTCACGAAATGGAATCACAGCATTTTGATTTATCATTTAATGCTGGTGATAGCAAAGCAGTGTTTTGATTATAAGAAAAGAGTTTCTTTTTATTTTCAATTTCAGATTCAAACACTCTCAGGCTGTTGTAGAGATCATCCAACTCTATTTCATCTAGAGTGTCCTTTGTTCTCCATTGTGTAGCATATACTGTCCATTCTTCACCAAGAGATCTGAGGAATTTTCTGTTTACTTCATCTTGATCCAGGCTAACCTTAGCACTCTCCAACTCACATATCAGCTTATTGAACCTATCAAAGATTTGAGTAAGGTTTTCATTCTTTCCTCCAGAAAAATTTTCATACTGTTGTTTTAAAAGATCCTTTTGATTTCTTTTTGTGCTAGCATTGCCAGCAAATCTTTTCTCTAAACCAAGCCATAGAGAATGAGCAGTATAAAATTTTTTAAACTAATGTTGATAAGCATTAGGAATAGATATCTGTAAAATAGTGAGAGCTTTAACTTCATTCATTCTAGCCTTTCTCTCAATTTCAGTTTTTGGAGGTGTTCTTTTTGGTTTGCCTTTAGCATCTAGTTCAGGATCAACTGCAGGAGGATTTTCAACAGCTTCCCATAGGGCATAATCAATAAATTGAATGTGCTATTGAATCCTGAATTTCCATATCTCGAACTCAGTGGGTTTAAGCATAGGCACTTTAAGTCCTTGCCCAGATCCACTACTGCTACCATCAAACTCCATTGCAGAAAAAGAAAAATTTAAAAGATGAAAGTTTCTGACTTTGAAAACAAATAATAAAACAGAACTTGTGGCTCTGATACCACTTGTCAAGATCAAAATCACCTAAGATTAACTGGTTAAATAAATCAGAGTTAAACCAATAACCTTGTTTTGAATCAAAGTCCAATTAAGAAGTTTGCTGAATAACACTTAAATGTTTTAAGAAAACTTTCAGAACAATAAAGAACAGATAATCAAATAAACACAATCAATATCGAAACCTTTATATTGCCAAACTCTGATTACAATAACCTCTAATCTGTTTGATTAGACGAAGAACACAAACTGTTCTTAGGGTTTTTCAACCTTAGAGGCTTTAGAAACTTTAATCAGAATGCAATTACAATATGAAAACTTAAGTACCACGATTACAATGAGAAAGACCTAGTGTATCTCTATTTATAGCCTTCTGATTTGTTTCCTTGAGGAACTGTGATTTCTCTGGTAGTAGATATGCTTGGAAGATCTTCAAATCTTGAAATCTTTATCACATCCTGAATTTTAGCACTTTCTGTTATCTATCTGTTGAGCAGCTTGAACTTTGACTCTAGCAGCTTGAACTTTTGAACTAGCAGCTCGAGTTTATTGACCTGGCAGCTTGAACTTTGTAATTACAGAGAAATACTACTAACAGCTTGAGAAATCCTAACTAACAGCTTGACATACTTAGATTATTTCCCAACAACTTATTCTCAAATAAATTCAGGTCTTGACAACCTTACTGCATTTTCAAGCCTCAAAGAGGGTAGAGTCCTAACATCTAGTTCATCACTATACACCTCAACCACTTACCAAAATCCAACCTAATCAATCCCTCATAACTTCTTTCTTCAAACCTTAAACCTAACCAATCCCAAATAACATCTTTCTTCAAACCTTTGCCGCCACCTTTATGTTAGGCACAAAAAGGCCTCAGTCAAACCTGTTATACATCTTATGGGGAGATTATTAATCAAACCTCTTTGATGCACTTGAAGGTATAATTTAAGGTCTGTTAATGCATTATTGAAAGCTGATAAGTGATTTGCAATATTAGTCAAAGTTGTTTACCCCGTTGCATTTGTTGCAACTAAGGTAGATTGTCCAAGCTGTTCCATTCTGTTGAACAGGCTGGACATAAGCTGTCTACGCTGCTCTATCCTGTTGAGCAGTTTGGAAAAACTCTAAGTGTTCTGTTCTTTGTGAACAGGCTAAACATTTTGTGGAATATGTTTCCATTTCCTCATGTATTGTCTTAGACCAAAAGATCAGTTTACAAAGTCGAAGACAAAGTGGAAAAAGAGAAGCTGCTAAAACTGCCCACGCTGCTCTGTTACATGAAGACAAAGTGGATATTTGAAATGGGTGACAGATCATTTTTTATATCAAAATAGCCATTCCAGAAGATGAAAGGTTTAAAGTTGACATTCCTCTCTTGGTTAAAGCCTTCTGGAACAGAGACAAAAAGGAAAAGACAAAGATTCTGCAATATAAAGACAAATGCTGCTTTGTCAGAACGTGCAGAAAAGTATTCTTGTCTTTTTGGATAGACATTCCACTATCTCTATGTCCAATGAGGAAGCTTCACTGGGATTCTCTGTGAGAGTATAAAAGGAAGCTTCTAAGGAATGTGAGACAACCAAGAGTGTGATATTCAGAACGTGCAAAGAAGTGTGTTTTCATGCATGCAAAGTCTGCTTGAATAAAACAGTAAAGTGTGTCCAAGGTGTCCGTCTGTCTGTCTTGTAAACAGTGCGTTCATTTTTGTGAGTGTATTCATTGTAACTGGTCTGAGTGTGTCTTAGATTAGTAGAATATCTGTTGTATCTGTCATCTCAGCTTGAACCTTTCTGCAGTTCAAGCTTGTTTGTAATTAACACTTGTTGATAATACATACAAACATTGAGAAAGTGTGTTGAATTTTTAAATAGTTGTATTCACCCCCCCCCCCACCTCTACCGCTTAGAGCAACATACTAGGGAAGCCTTTTAGGAGCTACAACTGGTATCAGAGCATCCTCTTACTATGACAATGGCTCTATGGCAAAACCTCCTAAGTTCAATCATCAGAACTTCTCTGGCTGGAAGTGCAGAATGATGCTCTATTTATAGAATCTGGATGTACAACTACCAGAGATTGTAATGGAAGGTCCCTATGTGCCAACCTCTGTTACTACTATCACTCTCGCTGCTGAAGGAGCTGTTCCTGAAATTAGGACCTTTGCAAAGGCTAAAGCTCAATGGTCTGATGAAGACAAAAGGCTGGTTGCACTTGATGCAAAGGCTAGGAACAACCTGGTTATTTCTCTTCCGAATGATGTGTTCAAACAGGTTGAGAAAATGAAGACTGCAAAGGAGATGTGGGATACTTTGTGTACCATCTATGATGGTCCCACTGTCACACTGGATAATATGATCAACAATCTTGTTAGACAGTATGAACTATTCTTTGAAAAGCCAAATGTGTCTCTCACTGAAACCTATACCAGGTTCATTGCTCTAATCAATGATCTCAAAGCTGTTGGGATCACCAAAGACAATTTGACTCTGGTAAACAAATTTTTGGACATTCTGCCTAAGGAATTGAATTATTTCTCTACTATCCTCAGAAACTCAGGCACCATCAGAGGTATGGAATCTGCATGGATTCTTACTAAATGATGAACAATCAAGGCAACAGAAAAGAAACTCCTTATAAATGTCCAAAAGAGGTGCTGCCTTAGTGGCCAGCGTGAGACAACCTGCTGGTCAAGTGTGTGATGTGTTCACACAAGCTGATCAACAGGATGATGATGAAATGGAAGAATTTTCTAAGGAAGAAGACTATGAAGATCTTACTGAATTTGATGATGAGCAAATGATTTCTATGCTTGTCAGAAAATTCAATAAGAAGAGGTTTGGTGGAAAGATGCTGCAAAAGAAGTCAGGTGCCATAAAAAAGAAAGCATTTGACAAAACTAAGGCTGAGTGCTTTAAATGTGGCAAAATAGGCCGTATAGCTGTTGACTATGTGTCTAAAGCTAATGGCTCCTCATCCAAACCATACAAGACAAATAAATACGATGGCTACAGGGTTGAGTACCTAATGGCCATGGCTAAGCTGAGAAAGTTGGAAGACTCAGTGGCTTCCAACAAGCAGAAGGGACTCATGGCTGCGACCTGTGACTGGGAGGAGTCTGATTCATCATCTGATGAAGAGGACAACAATTGTCTTATGGCCAACACTGATGTCCCCTCAACAAGCAACTTCAAACAGGACTTGGCTGAAGCTGAGGCTCTCAGCAGCTTAGAGAACTGGAACCCAACTATGATGTATAAGGTACAAAATTTTATGGATTACAATTCTGATGAAAAAGTGAAAATGTTTGAATATTTACTTGTTGATTTAAAAGTTGCTATTGAGAAGCATGATGCTTTGATGTCTGAGATCTCTAAGTTAAAAACTTATCTTGAAACAAAATCTTATAAACTGGACAGCTTCCATAAGTTAGAAACTGAACTTGATGAGCTAAAACACATCAATTCTATTTTATTAGAAGAAAAGAGAGAAACAGACACAAAACATGCAAAGCTTCAAAAGATTGTTGACACTTGGTGCCAATCTGCACAAAAAGTCAGCCATTGTATCAGTCAATAGATCCCTGCTCAAATCCAAGCCTATCTTGGAGGGGATCTTGACAAAGCAGCTTCAATTGTTGAGATAAATAATCTGGAAGAGGACTTATCCACTCTTGGCGAGCTTCCAAGTACCTTTCTTCAGAAAGTAAATGGTAAGCTAGTCTCAACAAATAGGTTTGTCAGGCCTCAAAACACTGACAGCCTGTGTGAAAAAGCTCCAAAAACTGATGATGGAATGTGTTCTCCATCAAATCAGCATGCTAAGTGCTCAGCTGGTTCACATAAGCAAAAGAAGGGAAAACAAGCTCAAGCTGCAGCTTTGGATACCAAACCTGTTAACAAGACAGGCTCTGGGTCTAAAGCTGATGGTAAGAGACCTGTTAATCCCTTTGATGCTGATCATTTTGAGAAAAAGTTTTCAAAAGGTAAGCAGCCTGCTTTCAACAGGGGTAAGTCCTATGTTGAAAGTAAATCTGCTGTGATTTCAAATAAGTTTTATATCATAGTGAAAAATTGGTTATAAATGAAGGTAAGTCTTTCAAAACCGACAACATTGATTATGTTGATAGGCAACATCCATCACTTCTCAGAAAGGGCAAAGGCAAAGCCATTGCTCAACCTGAGAAATTTGGGAATAAGTTTTCCAAACCTGTGGAAGGTCAAAGGCCAATCAAACTTCCTAGATTTGATATATGTCCTCCTAAAAAGAGGAAAGAGGATACAGGTAAAGCTGTTGCCATTGTGCCTTCCACCTAAAGTGTTGATTCTTCCAAAAATAATAATAAGTTTGATGAACCTGCTAAAAACATCAACAAAAATCATTCAGAATGTGTTTCTGTAAGTACTTCTTCCAAAAAGGCCAAAAAGAGAAAATGTTATAAATGTGGGAAGAAGACACATATGGCCAAAGACTGTCCAGAAACTGAGGACATGAGGCCTGTTGACTCTGCTAGTTTCATCATTGCAAAAACAAGCAGTGTTGGAAGTAATATGGTCAATGAGGATAGTATCCAAGCTGATACAATCCAAATAGGGAATATTAGTGGGATATCACTGGCCCATCAAAAAATGTTGATGAAGTAGGAGAACTCATCCCTATGATGAAGTAAAACACATCAACACCATTTTATTAGAAGAAAAGAGAGAGACAGACTCAAAGCATGCCAAGCTTCAAAAGATTGTTGACTCTTGGTGCCAATCTGCACAAAAAGTCAATCATTGTATCAGTCAACATAGCCCTGCTCAAATCCAAGCCTATCTTGGAGGGGATCTTGATATAGCAGCTTCAATTGTTGAAATAAATAATCAGGAAAAAGACTTATCCACTCTTGGGTGAAAAGTTTGTTAGACCTTAAAACACTGACAGTTTGGGTGAAAAGTTTTAAAGACTGATGATGGAATGTGTTCTCCATCAAATCAGCCTGCTAAGTGCATTGCTGGTTCACACAAACAAAAGAAGGGAAAACAGGTTCAAACTGCATTCTTGGAACCTTAACCTATCAACAAGACATGTTATGGATCTAAAGCTGATGGGAAAAAATCTATTAGTCCTTTTGATGCTGAACATTTTTTGAGAAAAAGTTTTCAAAAGGTAAGCAGTCTGCTTTCAACAGGGGTAAGTCTCATTTTGAAAGTAAATCTGCTGTGATTTCAAGTAAGTTTTGAAATCATAGTGGAAAAATGGTTATAAATGAGGGTAAGTCTTTCAAAACCCAGAAGCAGTGATTATGTTGATAGGCAACATTCATCACATCTCAGTAAGGGCAAAGGCAAAGCCATTGCTCAACCTGAGAAAGTTGGGAATAAGTTCCCCAAACCTGTGGAAGGACAAAAGCCAATTAAACTTCCTATTTTTGATCTCTGCCCTCCTAAAACGAGGAAAGAGGACACAGGTAAAGCTGTTGCTATTGTACCTTCCACTCAAACTGTTGGTCCTTCTAAAAACAGTAATAAGTTTGCTAAACCTGCTGACAAGGCCAACAAGGATATCCCAGAATGTGTTTCTGGGAGTACTTCTTCCAAAAAGTCTAAAAAGAGTATATGATATAAATGTGGGAAGAAGACAAATATGGCCAAAGACTGTCCAGAAACTGAGGACATAAGGCCTGCTGACACTGCTAGTTCCAACATTGTAAAAACCAGTAGTGTTGGAAGTCACATGGTTAATGAGGAGAGTATCCAAGCTGATACAATCCAAATTGGAAATATTAGTGTAGATCCAACTGGTCCATCAACAAATGTTGATGAAGAAGGAGAACTCATCCTTATGATGAGTTCCCCTAAAAACTAATATTTTCCTATGACACTCTGCAGGTTAAACAACCAATCCAGGTTTCGTACCTGGACAGCGGCTGCTCAGGCCACATGACAGGTTGCAAGGATTTGTTGAGTGCTCTCAGGCCTGAAAAAGGGCCAAAAGTCACCTTTGGTGATAATGTTCAGGGATCCACAAAAGGATATGGAACCCTGCAAGCTGATGCTGCAATATTCAAAAGAGTAGCCTATGTGTCTGGGCTAAAACATAATCTTGTTAGCATTAGTCAACTGTGTGATGCTGGCTACAAGGTTAATTTTGATGAGCACCTAGGGTACATACTGGATCCCCAAGGCAAGGTTATGTTGTGTGCACAAAGGAAGAAAGGTGTATATGTTGTGGATATGTAATCTACTGATCTCACAACTGAAACCTGCTTTATCTCAAGGAGCAATGCAGACCTAAACTGGTTATGGCACAAAAGGCTGTCACACCTGAACTTCAAGAATATCAACAAACTATGTAAGAAAGAGTTGGTAACAGGTTTGCCTTCTATAACCTTTGTTAAGGATAAACTCTGCACAGCTTGTGAGAAAGGCAAGCAGAGAAAAACATCTTATAAATCCAAGCATAATTTTTCTATTGATACTCCTCTTTTTTTAATCCACATGGACTTGTTTGGACCTGTCAGTGTCTCAAGTCTAGGAGGTAGAATATACACTCTAGTAATGGTTGATGAGTTTTCCAGGTTTACATGTGTGATCTTCCTAAAGACCAAAGGAGAGGCTGCTAGAGAGATTATTGGATTTATAAAAAAGATGGAAGTTCTAAACTCTGCTCAAGTCAAGCAGCTTAGAAGTGATCATGGTACTGAATTCAGAAACAGTACTCTTGAGGACTTCTGTGAAGAAAGAGGGATCTCAAAAAACTTTTCAGCTGTAAGGATTCCACAACAAAATGGAGTTGTCGAAAGGAGGAATAGAACTCTCATTGAAGCTGCTAGAACCATGCTGTGTGCATCAGGTTTGCCTTCATCATTTTGGGCTGAAGCTGTCAACACTGCCTGCTTCACTCAAAACAGATCCTTAGTGGTGAAAATGTTCAACAAGACTCCTTATGAGTTAATCAAAGTTAGAAGGCCAAATATAAGCTATTTCCATGTGTTTGGATGCCCCTACTTCATTCTGAATCAAAGGGATCAGCTGGCAAAATTTGAACCCAAAGCTGATGAAGGTGTGTTTGCTGGATATTCTGATGTTTCTAAATCCTACAGAGTATACAACTACAAAAGAAAGGTGATAGATGAATCTATCAATGTCACCTTTGAGGAGTCCAGAAATGCCTCTACCAAAGATATTCCTGAATTAGTTTCAGGAGAGTTCAGCTTCGATGATCTTATGCATCCACATGTTAAGGAAAAAGACTCAAAAGCTTCCACTTCACCCAGAATGGAACTTGTTAACCACAATGGACATGATGATGATTATTTTGATACACCCTGTCTGAAGAAGTGTACTGACATAATTAATGCACTATGTCCCGAACCAATTAATGTTGACTTCCCTGAATCCTCTGCTGATGTGTTCAACAATAGAGATTCATGTTCAACAGGTGAACAGGATCAAGATAACAGTGTGCCTGAAAACCTTGAAAAGCTGTTCTGCAAGACCTGATGAAGATGAAAATGATACAGGAGAATCCTCATTGAAACATGATCCTAAGTGGATCAGATGTCACCCCAATGATCAAGTAATTGGTGACATCAACAAAGGGGTGCAAACAAGATGGGACAGCTTAGGAAACGTTTGTATGTTTTCTAGCTTTGTGTCCCTGATGGAGCCAAAGAAAGTAGATGATGCCCTTAAAGATGCCAATTGGATCACTGCCATGCAAGAAGAAGTCAATCAGTTTGAGAGAAACAAAGTATGGAAGCTGGTCCCTATTCCTAAAGGTAAAACTATAATTGGCACCAAGTGGGTTTTCGAAAACAAGATGGATGAGCAAGGTCATGTTATTAGAAATAAGGAAAGACTGGTTGCTCAAGGATATAGACAAGAAGAAGGGATAGTCTATGATGAAACATTTGCTCCAGTTGCCAGGTTAGAAGCAATTCGTTTGTTTCTAGCCTATGTTGCCCGCAAGAGCATGAAGTTATTTCAAATGGATGTTAAGAGTGCATTTTTGAATGGTCAGCTGCAAGAAGAGGTATATGTCAAGCAGCCTCCAGGTTTTGAAAGTGAACAACATCCAGGTTTTGTCTATAAGTTGGACAAAGCTCTCTATGGTCTAAAACAAGCCCCTAGAGCCTGGTATGACACTCTTACTGATTTTCTTATGAGCAATGGATATTCCAGAGGTAAAGTGGATACCACATTGTTCATAAAGAAGGTGAAGTCTGATATTATGCTTGTTTAAATTTACGTGGATGACATAATATTTGGTTCTACTAATGAGCAGTTATGCAAGAATTTTTCACTGCTCATGAAATCCAAATATGAAATGAGCATGATGGGTGAACTTACTTTCTTTCTAGGATTACAGGTTAAACAAACCTCAAATTGAATTTTTATAAATCAGAGAAAGTATACTTTAGATCTTCTGAAAAAGTTTAAAGTTGATCAAAGTTCTCCCCTAAAAACCCCAATGACAACCAATGTAAAGTTGGATGCTGATGCCTGCGGCAAAGCTGTTTCTGTAACAGCTTACAGAGGCATGATTGGGTGCTTGCTATACCTAACTGCTAGTAGACCAGATATTATGTTTGCTACCTGTTTATGTGCTAGGTTTCAAGCTGATCCTAAGGAATCACATCTAGCTGTTTTAAAAAGAATCTTCAAATACCTAAAGGGTACACCAGGTTTGAGTCTTTGGTATCCCAAAGACTCCAGCCTTGAACTAATTGGATATTCTGATTCTGATTTTGCAGGCTGCAGGCTAGACAGGAAAAGCACAACAGGTGGATGTCAACTCCTTGGTGGTAAGTTGGCCAGTTGGTGTAGCAAGAAGTAGAATTCAGTTTCTACTTCAACTGCTGAAGCTTAGTACATTGGTGCTGGAAGCTGTTGTGGGCAGATCCTATGGATGCAGCATCAGCTTGAGGATTATGGACTTGTATATAGGAAAACTCTTATTCTGTGTGATAATACAAATGCCATAGCTATCTCCAACAATACAGTTTTTCACTCCAGAACAAAGCATATAGAAGTCAGACATCACTTCATCAGAGATCACATCCAGAAAGGTAATGTGGAGGTAAGTTTTATTTCCACAGAAGAACAGCTTGCAGACATTTTCACCAAGCCTCATGATGAAAACAGGTTTAATTACCTTGTAAGCAAGCTGGAGATGTTAAATAAAAGTGAATAAGTGTTATTGATGTTTTAAAGATCACTTGTTCAAACTTGTCCAAATTTTATAGAGCAGCTTGGACAAGACAGGTTTTACTTGTCCTGTACTTAGCCAGTTTCTGAAAACTAGGATAGCTTGGACATATAACAGGCTTGACAAAATACGGTATAATTTAAAACCTGTTCTGTTGTACACACTTCCAACCTGCTCACTCTCTCAATCTGTCATATAAGGCAATTGTCTTGTAACCTAATTAGCTATTGAACATGCTTCACAATGAAACTTGTTCTCATCTAGATGCACAGGTTGCATGAACATCTTGAGGAATGATCAGTTTGTGATGAAACCTGCTCATCACAGGTTTGAACAACAGCTTGGAACATCAATTTTTAATTACCTTTTCTTCACACTTAAGTTACTTAAATTATGTATTTATTTAACTTAATTACATGAGGATAATGCTTGTTAACGTGTGTTAGTAGTTAAAAAAGTCAAGTGGTCTGACAACCATTCTGACATGGCAAACCGTTCCGTTTTCCGTTAAAGAACATTTTAAATCAACCGCCCAAACCTTTCTCTCTCCTCCTCTTTCACATTCAAATCCTATAAGTATCTCAATCATTGTTTCATCTTCTTCTTCTTACCTATTGCTTCCATAACTACCTGCTAAACCCTAAATCGACTAAGTGTCAAGTATCGTTCATCACTACTACTTTCCAAATGCCTCACTAAAACGACCCCCTTTTGCCTGTGTTTGTTGGTGAAGATGTCCAAAAACATACTTCTGTCACCACAATGCTCACACTAAAACCCACCAACTACATTGCCAATCTGACCATTCCCAAAAACTATGTGGGAAAAGGTTATGAACAAATGGTGAAGTTTCTGCAAGCCCACCCCCTACACTATGCACTGACTGCCTCTCCTGGTGTCCTATACCAGGAGATGGTATATGAGTTTTGGTACACCTGCTCGTATGACCCTTCATCCAAAACCATCAGGGGAACCATTCTCAATGGCACTCAAACCATTGAGATCACTACTGCTCTTCTCAAGGAAGTCCTTCATCTTCTTGTTGCTGAAACATATGACAAACCACAGCCTGAGGATGAACAGATGGCCAACCTGCTACGCTTCTGTGGTGTAGCAGAACCAAAAATGGGTGCTACTTTGTTCAGGAAGGACTTGTCTCCAACATACAGTTTTCTATTCGCCTCTGTGGTGATGTCCTTAAGCTGCAAAGTTGGCACATTTGACCAGCTTAGCAGGGATGAGATTCCTATAGTCCTAAAGCTTGTGGATGGGACTACTCTGAACATGGAAAGGTGGATTTTTATGAATTTGAGGAACCAGGTGCAGCAAGAACATCGTCCTGCTACTGTAAGATACCCAAGGTTCTTGAGCCTCATCTTCTAACATGTAAGTGGTGAGCACCTGTACAACTCTGAACTCTTGTTAACTACTACTGCAGTCCCTGTTATTGGGAATAGAGTCTTTTACAATCCAGTACTCAACAATGAGCCTCCTCTATCCACTCCAATAAGGAGGTTACTTGGTTTGGTGAAAGGACCCTCTACTCAGAGGGTGGATCCAACTGCTGCTCCCAAAGGAAAATCCAAATCAAGGCCTAAACTGGTGAAGAGGGCCTTGAAACAAACTGAAGCTGAGCTTGTCCGCAAGAAGGCTAAAGCAGCTAAGTCTGCCCATTAGCCTCAGTGGCTGATGGGGAGCAGACTACTCACCATGGTTCATCAGTTGAACCTGAAGCCTTTGTGGCTGGTGCCTTTGTGGCACCTGAGACCATGGAACAGGCTGACCCTTCTGTTCCTGACCCAGTCTAACAGACTGTCCAAACACCACTTCCTACTTCTCCTTAATCCTCACCTTCACCATCACATTCCTCACCATCCATCCAATCAAAACAGTCAACCCATACACCTCCATACCCCAAACATCTTCCTTTGAAGGATCAGTTGTCTTTGCTGACCAACAAAGTTGGTTCTTTGGAAACTTCTAAGTCATCCCTACCTTCCATTATTTTAGACCCTGTGTCTGCCCAGCTTCAGCGGTTCCTTGATTCGTTCAAGACTTCTTTCCCAACCCTTGCTCCCCAAGCTGATCATTCCTCACAGCCGCTTGCACTCACTGCACAGCTGCAACAACTATCTTCCTCCTTATCCTCAATTCTTTCTACCCAACAGGACTCTGTGTCCACACTGTCCGTTGTATCCCAACAGCTGTCAGCTCTCCTTGACACATGCTCAAACACTCTCCCTTCCACTTTGGCCAGCTTGAATACCTTAGTGGTCTCTCTGTCCAATTCTGTGTCCTCAAACTTTGATGATATGCATGATTCCCTTGAACTGAATCTTGCACAACTTCAAAGTTTGGTGTTCACAGCTTCTGACAGGGAAGCTATTGCTCAGCTATCATCCCTTGCTACTTCTCTTCAAACCTGTGTTGCCCAACTTGCAGAGGTTAAGAATAACTTGGCTTTCTTAGTGCATAGCCTTGTTGGTTCCAAGCCTGCTACCAAAACTACTGCTGCTCAGCCTGTTGGATCCGTTCCTTCAGGAAGACCTGTTGTTGAAGGCTCTATGCCATCTCCTTCAAGGGGGTGAAGTTCTCTGCCTCGAGGACCAAGTCAAAGGGGGAGAAATCTTCATCTCCCTCTAAGGAGAAATCAGCTTCAACAGGGCAAGCAACAGGTATTTCCCAAACAGATCCTGCTACAGGTTTCTTTAAAATTTTTGAAACTGCTCAACCTACTCACGCTGGATCTTCAAGCCCTACATCATCTAAGGAGAAAGAATCTATTCCTAGGGACAGGCCAAGCAGAAGGAGACATCTAATTTTAGAACAAACTGAAGAAGAGGAGGAAGAAGAGACTGAAGTTGTCATAGCCACAACAGCTAAGGAGGCATTTGGTTCGTTGGAATCTGGGAGAATTCGAAGGAAAAGGAATCCAATTCCAGCCAATTCAAGCATTTGGTTCACCAACTCAAATGAATTGGAATCCTTCAAAGTTAAAATTTTCCAATGGATGGTGGAATGTAAGATTCCTTCAACATAGGAGGGAATTAGAAACCTTTGAAAGGGGGAATGTGGTCAGTTACCAAACTACCCTTGAAATAACATTAACCTACCTCACTGCGTCAATCGGTCCTTCAATGCCTCAATCGGTCGCTGCTTCTTGCCTTCTTCTCCTTCACCGCCTCCAGCTCCAGGCGGCAGCGACGACGATTTCTTCTCCGGTGGCGGCGGTGGCTATTTCTTCTCCAGCGACGACTATTTCCTTCTTCATCAGTGCGTTTCTTCTCATATCTTGTTCTTCTTACTCCGTTCGATCTGTTTATATTTCGAACCCTGTTTATCTCCGTTCGATCTGTTTATCTTTCGAACCCTACAAGTGTTTTTGTTATTTTTTATCTAAATGTATCTCAATCTGTTCTTCCTTCATTTTTTCCATGAACCCCACAAGTGTTTCTGTTATTTTTCATCTAAATGTATCTAGATCTGCTCTTCCTTCTATTTTTCTTTTGTGTGTGTGCGTGTGTGTGTATATATATATATATATATATATATATATATATATATATATATATATATATATATATATATGTCGATCTGTTCTTTATTTTTTATCTGAAATTGTGTCGATCTATTATTTATTTTTCTTTATGTTTTTGATCTAAATGTTTCTGTTATTTTGATGTAGTCTGATATGTTTTTGCCTTACTTGTTGTTGTAACTGCTGGATGTAGGTGTTCTGTGTTGAATGTTTTTTCCTCTGTTCTTTATTCTTTATTTTGATGATCAAAATGGATTACTAACTGCTACATTTTTAATGGGTTATCTCAAAAACGAAATATATAAATTCTTATGGCAAAAAAAGACAGTAGCAGTGTATTCTTTATGAGTTACTTCTTATGGTATATCGATTCATATAAGATTCTAGTTGTGTTCATTTGTTAATTAGTTGAAAGATTAGTTTGTATTTGAAATGTTTCTGTTATTTCAATATTGTGTTCATATGTTAATTTGTTAAAACATTATTATTTGAAAGGTTGTTAACTCTTTTTGGTTTCAAATGAAGCCTATTGAACAGGAAAAATGTATGGACTTAATTTAACATCACGCAATCGTAGACAAAGACAAACTTCATTGATCTTAATATGGTGGAATGTGGTTGTGCACATTGTTATGACCCTTTTGATAATGATGTTGAAAAGGCATAGAGATAGACGACGTATTAGAAGGTTTACGTCAAATGTTGATCGATATCCAATTCTACATAGGTATGTTTATGAGAGTGACATTATGTCCATCTCTTAAATTAGGATGTCTCGAACGTGTTTCACGAAGTTGTGTCATATGCTTGAAACATACGGAGGGTTAAAAGCAACTAGGAATATGAATATTGATGAACAAGTTGCCATTTTTCTTCATATTATTGCTCACAATGTTAAGAATCGGGTCATTGTATGTCACTTTCATCGTTCGGGAGAAACAATTAGTAGGCAATTTGCTTGAGTTTGTAATGCGGTGATTCGGTTGCATTCTCGTTTGCTTAAGAAACCGAAACCCATTCCCGGTAATTCTACCGATTCAAGATGGAAATGGTTTAAGGTACATTTAAAGAGGATTATGTTATTTCTAGTCTTTGTAAAATTCTTATACAACTATAATGACAATTCTTATATCTTTGTTAGAATTGTCTAGGAGCTTTAGATGGAACATACATAAAGTGTATAGTCTCAAATGAAGAAAAGCCTAGATATAGAACAAGAAAGAATGATATTGCAACAAACATTCTAGGGGTATGTTCACAAGATATGCAGTTTATATATGTCTTAACGGGATGGGAGGGGTCGGCCGCAGATGGTAGAGTTCTTCGAGATGCTCTTCTTAGACCGCATGGATTAAAAGTTCCAAGACCGGGTATGTTAGCATACATATTAACTACAAGATAATAAGTATAAATGGTTATTAACTATTATTATTATTTAGGTTATTATTTGGTTGACACCGGATACACAAATGGGGAGAGTTTTCTAGCCCCGTATAAAGGGCAACGATATCATTTAAATGAATGGCGTGATGGACACCAACCAGCTACACCAAAGGAATTCTTCAACATGAAACATTCATCGGCAAGAAATGTGATAGAATGATGTTTTGGTATTTTGAAAGCAAGATGGGGGATATTAAGGGACAACTCATATTATCCTATTGAAACAAAAAATAAGATTATAATGGCATGTTGTCTCCTTCATAACTTTATAAGACAGGAAATGGAGGTAGATCCACTTGATGAAGAGATGGAAGTAGATGAGGGAACGGTAGATATTGGACTTGAAGACATGGATAATATTAGTTCTATTGGGACTTCAAATGAATGGACTACATTTAGAGATAATTTAGCCGAGTCTATGTTTGCATCTAGAGGCGCAACCAATTAAACTTGTTAGATTGCTTATTTATTTCTTATGTATTAAAATTGTTGGATTGCTTATTTATATCTAATGTATTAAACTTGTTGGATTGCTTATATGTTTCTAATGTATTAAACTTGTTGGATTGCTTATTTATTTCTAATGTATTAAACTTGTTGGATTGCTTATCTATTTCTAATGTATTAAAATTGTTTGATTGATTATACATTTCTTATAGGTATGACAAGTCAAATTAGGCATTATAAGGTATGGTCAAATATTGAAGAAGCAAAGCTAGTTGAGGCTTTGGTAAATATGACAAATGCAGGAGGATTTTAAGCGGATAATGGTTTCAAATCTGGATATTTACAACATCTTGAGCAAGCGTTGAAAGAATCACTTCCAGGCTCGGACATTCTAGGTAAGCCACATATTGAGTCAAAGATAAAAACAATGAAGAAGGATTGGCAATGTGTTTATGATATGATCAATGGTTTAAACACTAGTGGGTTTGGCTATGATGCCGAAAAACATTGTGTTACTGCGGAGACTCCAGTATGGGAGCCGTACCTCCAGGTAGATTGTTATAAACTTTATCTTTTTTTGTCGTTTATAAAGAAGGGGCTACATGCAAATATTTTGTTTTTCATTCTATAAACATTATAATGTTTGTAAATAGGTTCATAAAAAAGCGAGTAGATGGAAACACAAAACATTTCCTTACTATGAAGATCTTTGCATTGTTTTTGGAAAAGATCGAGCTCAAGGAAATAGAGCTAGAGACTTTGTTGAGATGGAACAAGAGGTGAACTTAGAAGAAGAAATGCTAGACTTGGAGGATGATGTTCGTGATGCGGAAGAAGTTAGTCGTAATACAAACTTGCAAGGTGATGAGACTTCACCAAGTGTCCGTTCCAAGAAGCGAAAAAGTCGATCCGATGATGGATTCAATGATGTGGTTGACTCGATTACAGAGAGTCTGAAAGAAATATCAAAGGATATAACTCAAGGTATTAAATATGAAATGAAAATCAATGAACAAAGTGACAATATCCCTGATGAGATATTTAAGATGAACTCGCTAACTCAAGTCGAGAAGTTTGAAGCAGTTGACAAGATAATGAGTGATCCAATAAAAGTACAAAATTTTTGGAAATTTGATGAAGGCGTTAAAGAGAGTTGGGTCAAATATATTTTGGAATCTTAAACATTTTCAGTTGTGATGTTCATTGGGATTATTAAAACTTTATTATGGTTGAACGTATGTTGTCTTTTGGGATGATTTGTACTTGACACTTTCAATTTGGATATTGAAGTTTATTTGGTTTATATCATGTTTTATAATATATTAATGTGTATAATATGCTTGTTTATAAATAAGATTAAAAAAAAGTTAATGGATATTTATAAAAAAATATTATTTAAAATGATAATTTATTCACATATATAATTCATAAAAAAAATTAAATGTAAAAATTATAAAACAGACAAAAACTAAACAAACAATCAAGAAGGGTAATTCAGTCATTTGATATTATTGAAATGTAATTCTGATGACAGATTTATGAACCAAACAGAATAAGGAATTGGATTCCAATTCCTTCTCCTGCCAACCAAACATCCATTGGTATCTAATTCAAATTCCTGACAGATTCCAATTCCTTCTCCTGCCAACCAAACATCCATTGGTATCTAATTCAAATTCCTGAAAGATTCGAATTCCTTGACAGATTCCAATTCCCTCAGAAACATTCTGCGAACCAAACGCTCCCTAAGGGTAAGAGAAAAGCCTTAGTGGACACTGACTATCTGAAGGCTGCTTAACTCAAATTCGACAAAACACGAGCCAAAGAAATGGTTGTTGCACTGGACACTTATTATCAATTCAAAAAAGAGCAGCTTGAGATCTTGGAAAGACAAAAGAAAGAAGAAGCCTCTGCCAAAGCTGCAAAGGCCTTTGCATTCAACGAAGCAAGAAAAGTTAAAATGCCCTCCTTGGATGTTCAAAGGAAACTGCTAGAGGCTGCAATAGAGACAGTAACTGAGAAAGAGGGAGAGAAAGAAAAGGGTGCACAGGTCTCAGTGATCAAGTCAAAGTATGCATCCTCCTCAACAAGAGCCCAAGTACACTTTGACAACTTGGCAAGGATGAAATTCTTTGATGTGTCCAACAGAAGGCTTGCCAAGGAAACAATCATCAAAGCTGTCCCCATCTCAAAGAAAGGCAAGCAGTGGAAGATTCAGATAACCAGGCTAGGTGCTAAAGGTCCAGAATTGGAAGCATATGAATACACTAATGTTGCTTGCATGGGGTATAGAGAATGGGTTGAATTGGCATATGCCCTGAGTTATTCAAAATCTGAAACTGCTAAGACTATCAGGGCATCTGTCAAAACGCTGATGGAAAGAGTTAAAACCCTGGGCCTGATCTCTGAAGAACAAATTAAGGGTACCTTAGTGGTTGAACCCAAGATTAAGGCCAGGAGAAAGAGGAAGGATACTGAGCTAGAAGAACTCCTGATTATGCTTGATTAAGGCATCCTAGCTGTTGAGATCAAAGGCGTGAATCACAGCCTGCCCATAGGAGTTGAACCTGAGGAAGATAAACTTATAGAAGAGCCTGAGTTTGGGTTATTTTTTGTAGATCCCTTAACAAAGAAAATGTGTTTCCAGAGAGCCTCTGATCTGCATATGGTTGGTCTCAAGCAGCTCATAGCGTTTAGACTCGCCAACTCCTTCAAACAACCTTTAAGATGAAGAGCAGCTATCTGGGAACAGCTTAAAGGCTTCTATGAGAGAGGAGAACTTCAACACCCTGATTTCATGTTTCTTAGACATGAAATAGAAGAGATTGATGAAACCATGGAGCATTTTGAACAGTTGTTTGAAGAAAGACCACAATAGCTTGAAGGTCCATCTACTGCTGAGTAGATGAAGAATGGAAGTTGTCCATAAGTTGGACATGCTTGCCATTATTTGCTCCCACCATCAACAGTCCAAATTTTTTGAACTTTTCCCTATACATAAGTTGTACCTTATTACATCAGTTGTAATATATCTTTTTACATTAGTTGTAAATTACCTTAATACATCAGTTGTACTTATATGAAAACATGTGTTGTTTGTTATCAATATTAGTGTATATATAAACTGATCCTTTACTTTACTTCAATGTTGCAATTTTATTTCAGAAAATGTAATGTAAAAATATATAGTAATCATTGATAGAATCAGCTTAGACTGATTATTGCAAATAGGGGGAGATTGTTAGGCACAAAAAAGGCCTCAGTCAAACTTGTTATACATCTTAGGAGGAGATTATTAATCAAACATGTTTGATGCACTTGAAGGTATAATTTAAGGCCTGTTAATGCCTTATTGAAACCTGATAAGTGATTTGCAATATTAGTCAAACCTGTTTACCCTGTTGCATTTGTTGCAACTAAGGCAGATTGTCTAAGTTGTTCTATTTGTTGAACAGGCTAGACATAAACTGTCTACACTGCTCTAACCTGTAGAGCAGTTTGGACAAATTCTAAGTGTTCTGTTCTTTGTGAACAGAATCTGTTCTTTGTGAACAGGCTAAACACTTTGTGAAATATGTTTCCATGTCCTCATTAATTGTGTTAGACCAAAAGATCAGTTTACAAAGTCGAAGACGAAGTGGAAAAACAGAAGCTGCTAAAACTGCCCACGCTGCTCTGTTACATGAAGACAAAGTGGATATTTGAAATGGGTGACAGACCATTTCTTATATCAAAATGGTCATTCCAGAAGATGAAAGGTTTAAAGTTGGCATTCCTCTTTTGGTTAAAGCCTTCTGCAACAGAGACAAAAAGGAAAAGACAAAGATTCTGCAATATAAAGACAAATGGTGCTTTGTCAGAACGTGCTGAAAAGTATTCTTGTCTTTTTGGAAAGACATTCTACTATCTCTATGTCCAATTAATGAGGAAGTTTCACTGGGATTCTCAGTGTGAGTATAAAAGGAAGCTTCTAAGGAATGTGAGACAACCAAGAGTGTGATATTCAGAACGTGCAAAGAAGTGTGTTTTCATGCATGCAAAGTCTGCTTGAATATAACAGTAAAGTGTGTCAAAGCTGTTCTTGTTCAAGCTGTCCGTCTGTCTGTCTTGTAAACAGTGAGTTCATCTTTGTGAGTGTATTCGTCGTAACTGGTCTAAGTGTGTCTTAGATTAGTAGAATATTTTTTGTATATGTCATCTCAGCTTGAACCTTTTCGCAGTTCAAGCTTGTTTGTAATTAACACTGGTTGATAATACATACAAACATTGAGAAACTGTGTTGAATTTTCAAATAGCTGTATTCACCACCCTTCTACAGCTTAGAGCAACATACTAGGGAAGCCTTTTGGGACCTACACTTTACCCATTACTTTTCGATCCAAAACTCCTACACCTCCACATTACCACTTAAACCAACTCCTCTACCATCCCTAAGCCATCTTCCCCATTCAAATCTTCACCTAAGCCCTCACCCAAACCTAAACCCTGATATAACCCATTCCGAGACCCAGAATACCAAGCAGGAGCCCTGTTCTTTACCCTCCAACTCTCGTACTCGCACCCTTTCAAAACCCACTTGAGTATGAGCCTCTCCCAAAACTAGTCCAAACTTCCAGGGGCACTATAAGTATAATGTCAATTCCAGACGTGGTCCTTGTGAAGAAAGTCCCTCCTAAGAAAACTCGCGAAAAAGAAAAGAAGAAGGTATAAATCATCATCAGAACATTGAGATGATGACTTCTATTTTCTGGGCGAAGATCATGTGTGCAAGGAACATGATCGAGTTACTCTAAGACTAAAAGGCTGGGTCACAACAATTATTCGAAAGGATTTATTTCTTAAGGATCTGGGACAGGGCAGTAACGATTCTAATGCATATCCTGTAGACGAAGTCCTCCTTGAAGATTCAAGGAACAATATATCTGTGAGGATACACTTAGTCTAAATGTTGTTGCCCAATTTACCAATAATGAGGCTAAGCATGTAGAGCTGAAATAAAAATAAGCCACTAAAGATGAAAAGCTTGCGAGGATGATGGTCTTTGAGGCTGAAGGACCTCCTCCCATGAAATCCAGAAGATCCAGAGCTACATTATAGAAAAGCTCAAATGCAAAAGGATCAAAATATGTTACTGCCTTTGGCTGCCGTAAAGAAGACAAGGAATTGCAGACTAAGTATTTGACACTGATGACTAACAAAAAAGGTCATCAAGATCTCATGTGTTTATGCCTCCATCAACGCCCAAAAGAAGACTTACTTGGATTTGATGATTTTTAGATAGAACAACAAAATTGAAATATTCAAGGACGTGAACCCTCAAATGCATTTATTTGTGTTGGGGATGACAACGTCTTTGTTCGAACAGAAACCTTCAAAGGTTAAAGACAATATGTGATGGCGATATAAAAGCCAATCACTTCCATCACCCTTATGAAATTGACTTGAGATGTTAATAATGTATAAAAGTACAACTATTTAAATTATAAAATTAGTTAATTGCTTCAATGATGAAATAAAAATAAGATTGATTTTTTTTTTTTGTATTTTATCCAATATACTATGCAACAATGAAAAAGATTAGGTACTATTTTGATCATTCAACGTTCAGATTTGTCCCGAGTTAGCCATTAAACAATTTTTTTGTCTTGAGTTAGACACTAAATTATTTTTCGTATACATACTTAGCTGATAAATTTTTCTTTATCGATTTAACCACTTAAAATTGTTTCAATTTAACCATTAAACTATCATATTTTTATACCGATTTAGCCATTAGTTTTATTCATTTTCCCTAAAGTAGAAGAGTAAACTAAAATTAGTGGCTAAATCGAAATAAAATACAGTTTAATAGCTAAATAAGATAAATGTAAAAGTTGAAGAACCACAATGATACCTACCTGGCTACCTATAAGAAAAAGGGCAAATTTCATTATAGCTGCCATGTCAACATCGGGTCTGCTAAAAATAGCAACGTACTTACAAAATATCAATGTACTCATAAAATAGCAACGTACTGCATAAAATTGATGCATTAATTTTTATATAATCTTAAACCTAAACTTAATTTAATTTATTATTATTGTTATTACTATCAAAATCGAAAAATGTTCGTAATTTTTTTTTCAATCGGTAAAAATTTAAAAATTCGATGTGTTTATCATTTTTTCCGTTCGAAATATAAAACAAATTTATTTTCTTTTTTCCATTCGAATATATAGAAAACTGAAATATTTAGTCATTTGCAATTTTTTATTTTTTCAAAAGCAAAAACAACTATCCATTAGGATTTTAAACTTTTCTAAATGGGAAAAATCAACGAACCATTATGACTTTTAATTTGTTCAAACGAAAAAATAATGATGAATTGTTTTGATTTTCAAATTTTTTTCGAATGTAAAAATTGACGACAATTTCGTTTTATAATAATTTCAAACGGATAAAATGATTAACCAATCAAAATTTTAAATTTTCATAACGAAAAAAATGACAAACATTTTCGGTTTTTTAATAATAAATAATATTTAGGATAAAAAATATAAAAATTAACACATTGCTATTTTGTGTAATATGTTGCTATTTTAGGAGTACGTTGTTATTTTACGCAGTTTGTTGCTCTTTTATGGGTACGTTGCTAATTTGCACAAACCCGATGCTAACATGGCAGTTTACGTGTATGCCTAGTCAGCACCCAATCACACCCGGTCATCAACGGTTGCTATTATGGGAGTATTTTTCAAAGTTCAATGCTTTAATAAAAATAGTTCAGATGGTAGGATGCTATTTTGAACGAAATCTTTAGTAGGTTGTTGTAATAAAAAAACTTTACGTACAGTTGGTTGCTATTTTGTTTTGATTTAACTACTAAACTATCATATTTTTATACTGATTTAGCCATTAATTTTATTCATTTTTCCTAAAGTAAAAGAGTAAACTAAAATTAGTGGCTAAATCGAAACAAGATACAATTTTATAGCTAAATAAGATAAATGTAAAAGTTCAACGATCAACAAGATAAATGTAAAAGTTTGAACGATACCTGATATTCAAATTTATAATAATATTTTAAAAAATTCAACCCAATTTTTTTCTTCTCTCCTTGCACAAAAGTCTCACCCTCCGGCCTCCCCCACCCCATAACACCAAAATTTCATTTTTAAATTCACCAGCCCGCAAAAATATTACAAAAACAAAACACATAAAACAGAATAATAAAATAAACACCAACACCACCACCACTTTCTCTCTCTAAAACCACCAACACCACCACCACTTTCTCTCTCTAAAACCACACACATAAACACATTCATTCTCTGTGTGTGTGCAACAAATCTGTGGCAAGCCTCCAAGACTGCAGTGAATCAAATGTGATGGGAAGTGGATTCTCCCAGCTTCTTCCATGCTTCAATCCGGCAGCAGCGGCGAAACGGCGGCGTGAACAACCGGAGCTGATTTTCACGACGACAGAACCATTAGACGAAACCCTAGGTCACTCCTTTTGCTACGTTCGTTCTTCAGCTCGGTTTCTTTCTCCTACTCACTCCGATCGCTTCATTTCTCCGTCGCAATCTCTGAGATTTTCGCCAACTCATGAATCGTCGTCGTCGGCCAGGTCACGGCAACTGGTCGGAGTTCCAGAGACTGGATTTAAAGCTATTTCTGGCGCCTCGGTAAGTGCTAACACTTCTACTCCCCGGACAGTCCTTCAGTTAGAGAATATTTACGATGATGCCACTGACTCTGTTGTTGGTGGTGGGGTTAAGTCTAGTATAGTCAATGGTTTTGAAAGTACCTCGTCGTTTAGTGCTCTCCCGCTTCAACCGGTGCCACGAGGCGATGCTGGAACGGCATCCTCTGGTCCGATGGAGAGAGCTTTTTTTATGTCTGGTCCGATTGAGCGTGGGGCCCTGTCTGGTCCGTTAGATTCTAACATCGGTTCGGATTCAGGTAATAGCAATAGGGTTCCGTTCTCGGCGCCACTGAATGGTGGCATTTATGTCAAAAAGAAGAGGAAGAAGGGGATTCCTGGGATCCGGAAGGCTTTCCATCGGAACTTCCCTCCACCATGGGTGGTTCCCGTACGGAACTTCGTCAGCAGCCGGAAGGAAAACTCTGTTGGGCGTGGGCGGGATGAGTTAGATATGAAGACTGAGAGTGATGTCCAGTGGGCTCTGGGGAAGGCTGGGGAGGATCGAGTGCACGTTGTTGTGTCCGAGCAGCATGGGTGGTTGTTTGTTGGGATTTATGATGGATTTAATGGCCCTGATGCTCCAGAATTCTTGATGGGTAATTTGTATAAAGCTACATATAAAGAGCTTGAGGGTTTATTTTGGGATTCTGAAGTAGCAGCTGTGTCTCAATCTTGTGAACAGGTGCAACAAGAGGAAGAAGTAGCTGAAGTTGTTAGATTGGATTCAGACAATGCAGGTAGTACAGACACCGGGGGATCTATGAAGAAGGTGACGTTTGAATCAAGTGGTGGAAATGAAACCAGGAGGAAGAGATTATGGGAATACCTTGCCCAGGAAGAGCCCCAAGATGGTCTTGATCTTTCTGGCTCAGAAAGATTTGCCTTTTCAGTGGATGATGCACTTAATATAAGCAAAACCACTTCGGG
>JAANYP010005708.1:0-95857 GCA_020465985.1 Centrapalus pauciflorus | reverse complement strand
CAAGTGTGTCACTAACTTAGATGTACGACCAATCGGTCTTAATTTTATGTACAAGACATACAAACATTGAGTCTAAATGAGGTATGCAAACTTTCTGGGGATGTATGGCAACAACAAATACATCTGAAAATGGAAAGAATAGAAATATCATGTAAAACTGAGAGTCGAAAACATGCAACTCTGTTGTACGTAAGTACAGACCTGTTGTCTCTGTTTAGATTCGGGTTAGCAGACATGTCGCTTTGTTGTACGTTAGTACAGACCTGTCACCGCTATCTGCTAACTTTAAAAATAAACCTTAAGTCGAACTAAGACACTTTGTTGTATGAGAATACAGACCTGTGTCCGATGTTTGTCTTTTAAAGAAAGTTTGCAAATACCAACAAGTTAGAATCTTTGTCTGTGTGCCTTGAACATAAAAGTATCTCTATGTCTGAGTCACGTAAGATAATTTCCTGATAAATAAAAAGGCCAAGGGATATTCCGAAATGTAGAATGTTTAACAGGGTAAAATACCAACAATCGGCTAAAAGGGTATGTCACGACAAACAATAAAAGGAATTCAAAAAATTCCTAAGTGTGAAAGTTTAAGTACTAAAAGTTAGTATCGGACATCGCTATCCGATTGAACCTTTCTTAGACTATACTCATCAAAAATATGTTGTTAAGTATTTAGCTTAGATTGTAAATTTTTTCTTAAGTCTAGATTAAATTTTTGGTCAAAATTTTATTTTACTTTATTTTATTTTATTTTATTTTATTTTTACCTTAGTTTATTTTATTTTATCTTATTTAGGGTTAGTTTAATTTTTACTTAGGTAAAAGGTCAAAAGTTACTGAGGGTGCATTCAAAGTTGGATAAAATAAACATTGCATGAAATATCTGTTGCTTAGGGTAAAAGAGTTGGCATAGTTTATCTGGTTACACAATACCGTAGAAAAAAGGTTGGAAAAGTTGAACTTATTTCAAAATTTTCGAAATTTTTCTAAGTGTTGGTAGTTTCGAATCTAAGACAGACTCGAATGTGAAGTATTTCGAATCTGTCAGTAGACTCGAATCTACACATAGACTCGAAGGTTGGTAGTATATATAGGTCAATAGTGAAGTCATTTATTACTTTACTGTTGTCGAATCTATACTCTCGAATCTATATCAGCGATTTCGAATCTATTTTCTCGAGTCTACCGTATTGCTCCTAAACGACATTTTGTCGACTCTAAAGCTATTGTGTTCGATTCTACACTCATATCTAGGTATAATCAACCGGATTGTACAAGACTTTGGTAGTTTTATACACAATTTAAGGCCAAATCGTCGATTTTTTGAAGTTTTATGGGTCAAAATTGGGTTTTTGCTAAATAACTAAGTTTGGACCTATAAAAGATCAAATTAAAGACATAAATCAATGATTAGAACCTAGTTGAACTAATGTATGTGATTTACCAAGTTCAAAATGGTTAAAATCTTGGGTTTTTGTTGAAAAATTCATCTGTCGGCCTTTCGAATCTGTTCTTGGGCATTCGAATCTGTTCATGGGTTTCTCGAATCTATCAATAGATTCGAGTTGACCATGATATTCGAATCTGTCCATTAGACTCGAATAGGGACTCCTCGAATCTGTCCATTAGATTCGAAAATGGACACTTCGAATCTGTTCCCTTCGAATCTGTACTTTACTTAATTTCTTTAATTTAAATTTTATTAAACTTGTGGAAATTTAATTGTGTTAGATTTTGTATTTAATAAAGTACAAAATAAAACAAATTTGAATTTAAACAAGTTTATTGATTTTTAATAATTCTAACAGTTTTATGTATAGTGCAGATATGGCGCTTCGTGCTTTTGTTCCTAAACATAATATGGTACTTAATCCAGCTCATAACATCCCTGAAGCGCAGGGTTTTCGAGAAGTTTTAGATTTCCTAGCAGAGTCTAGGATCAGCTATGCATTATATCACAATATTCCGATTGTGATTTCATATGTGCGTCAATTTTACGATCATTTACAGGTGGACTGTACTGTCACCCCGACAGTTTTAAGAACCAGAATTGCTGGTCAACCTCTGGTTTTCTCAGCAGATATTTTGCGTCAAGTACTGCAGTTGGGTTCACAAGAACAAGAAGACGGGCCTATAGACTTTCCTTTAAGTATTAGGCAAGCAACGTTTTTGCGAATGGGCTATAGTTTGGACGTTACAAAATCATCTTATATGAAAAGTGGGTTGATAGGGCAGTGGCGATTTTTGGTCCATGTGTTCATGGTTTGTTTTGCGCCTAAGAAGGCTGGATTCGATTACATCGTCTCAAAGATCCAATCTGGGGTGATTGCCATGGTGTACAATAAGAAGTTCAGCTTCTCACAGCTGTTTTTCTCGGAATTCATCCATCAAATTACTGCTCCTGAGAGAGAAAGATTCCTACTGTATCCTAGGTTTGTAATGATGTTGATAAGGCACTTCTTGCCTGATTTGCCACAAACAGATGATGCATTGAGCGTGAATATTATGGATAAGCGCATCTACTCTGACTGTTCCTCACATCGAGGAAGGTTAGCGGTTCCGGTGGCGCGTCCACTATTTGGTGCAATTCTGGATAGGGAATTTCAAGCCCCGAGTAATGCCAACTGGGCAGGGGTAGTTGATGTCCAACCACAGCCACAACAACCAAGACAACCACAGCCGCAACAACAACAGCAACGTCCACGTGATCCAAGGCGAAGACAAAGAGCTACTGCGAGTCAGATTCAGGCATCAAGGCCTTCCATAAGTCAACAGCCAGAGGTACAGGAAGCAGGGCCTTCAAGTGCCGTTCCAGAACCCGAGCAAATCGCCCAAACTTTGGAAGAAATCTGGGCGTCTGGACCTCATGCCAATGAGGAAATAACTGCAGAGTTAGTTGATCAGTTATTACAGCCTCCGGAAGGAGCAGAAGATGTGTTTAGGCAAGTTGAGGAATATGAACCTGAGCAAACTGGTACTGACTTGTCATCTTCAGCAACTGAGTCAGAAGATATGGAGGAGATAGAAGTTGAAGCTCCAGAGTCAATGTCTGCCGTTCCTGAAGTTCAAATTGGAACTTATGGTTCGCGACTGATTATAAATGAAGGTGGTTCTAGGAGGCGATTGGACAGGGAATTGGAGGAGTCTGATTTCGAAGAAGACGAAGTTTCTCAACTTGTGACGAGGCAACGGGCCAAACGTCACAGGTTCATGCAAGGATCCTCTTCAGTCTCCGCAAAACAACCAGAAACTTCTCAACCTCAAAACCCTCAACCTCAAGAACCTCAAACCACCATTCCACCACCACCACCTCGCGATGAACCATATATTCCATCGCCAATACTTCCAACTCCGTTACAGTCAATTCCATCAACCTCATCCTCATACGCTGACAATCAAAGATTTTTGCGCTTAAAAGATAGAGTGGACTTCCAGGAAATCCAAATCTTTGGGCTAACAACAGCAATCGGTGAGCTTCAGAAGCATAACGCAGATATCGATAAGGAGAATGCCGAGTTGAAGAAGATTGTGGAAAAGGTCCAGGAAGAAAACACAGAGTTAAAAACATTTGTTTTTGATCAGTCAGCCGAGATAAGGTCGATGCGCTCCCTAATTGAGCAGTTAATGAAAAATTTACAGGCTCAGGGGGAGACGTCGTGCCGTGATCAGGAAGTACAGAGGCCGGAAGATGATGATAATGAAGGCGATGATCCCGGTGCGAACAAAGAGATTGAGTCTGTAGATTTTTCTGCAGCTCAAGTTACACAAGTTCAGGGGGAGCCTAGTACAGAAGGAGGAAAGGGAGGAGCAGGAGGAGAAGCAGGTTCTTCAAAGACTTTAGATAGCGACATAATCGATGCGCTGAAAGATATTGAAGAAGAGCTAATGGAATTTGATTTTGAAGATGATATTGAAGAATTAGAAGAAGGTGAATTCATTCCAGATGATGTCACTGACGGGAAATCGGATGATGAAGTGCTAGATGATGAAGACGATCACGTTAATGAAGTAATAATCAATTCACAACCAGTCACTGAACTGTATGAGAGCCAAAATCATAATGTGATTGATATTGATTACATCAAGGTAGCCTCAGTTGAAGATAAAGAATTTGAAGAGGCTGAGAAAGAGCCATCTAGAGCTGATTTGATAAATCTTTGGTTCAAGAAGGAAGAAAAGAAAGATCAGCTGAAGATGAAGAAGAAGATGAGAAATCCAAGTGCTGGAAATTTTGCTGGAGGGATTATTAGCTGGTTCTTTGACAGAGAACTGCAGCTGTTTATTTTGAAAAGAAGAGATGGCCTTCAATACTTGAGGCGGACATTGAAAGCGTTTAATTCATTGCCCAAGATTGAAGTTAAAGAGTTAGCCTGGAAGGAGCTGATCAATATTGGAGATGATCCCTACGCGAACGTAATTGAAAGAATTATAAGGAAAGAAGGGCGATCAGGGAAATTTGAGCGACTCAAGCCAAGGACCGGAAAGAGGGTCGAGGATGGGTCGAGAATAGATCCTCATACAGGTAGGCCATGGGCCAGGATGGAATACAAACCTGTGAGGTGTCTAAAGAAAGTCCCAATGAAGCCAATGCCACAGAACGTTTTGAGCAACATGAAGTGGTGGTACCTAGAGATTGACACTGCTGAAGCTATCATGGAAGATCAAGACGAGCAGGTAATTTTGAAGGTATATGATCCATTGCACTTGATAAACCTATCAAAGGACGACCTGAAGAAGCTTCATGATCAGCCTATCTTCTTTACTGAACCATGGAGATCTGAAGCCAGGAAGTTCCAAAAGGTAGTTAAAGTTTGTATAGATGCTGGATTATATGCAGGTAGTAATATATATAGCTCTAGTACTTAAATTTGATGTAATGTAATTAATTAGAAGCTATCGTCAAGGGGGAGTCTGTTGGTACACCCTGTGTGACGATAGCAGTCTAATCGATCTTCATTATGATTTAGGTAATATTCTGAGTATTAACCAGTATTTTGATATATATGTTTAATATGTGTTTGTCTGTTATTGATTGTGTGTTTGAACTTAATGTAACATATTACAAGAAGTTCAAACATAAAGGTCAAAGATTAACTCAAGCATAAGTTAAAACATAAGTTTCATCACTCAAGTGTTTAAGTGTATTGGCTAGATTCGAATAGGTAAAGGAAGACATTCGAATCTGTGATAGATTCGAATGTATCCTTAGATTCGAATAGGCTAGATTCGAATCTGTCAGATGGACAGATTCGAATGGGCCTTAGGCCAGATTCGAGGTTGGCCCACAACAGACTCGAATCAGGGTCTATAATTAGGGATAGACTCGAATGATTAGAAGACTTTTTGCAGAATTCGTGAGGAATTAAGCAAGAGGCGATCTCGAGTTTATCAGCTTGGTGAGTCCCGTTTCGGAGAGAATTAGTACGTAGGATCGTTCGTGTGTCGTTCGTTCAGCGTCTAATAGTCTCCGTGTTTCCGTTGGTTGAGAGTTGTCCGTCTAACCGTCAACGAGGATTCCGCACTCGTTCACGGATCCGCGTCTAGAGAGATCTTGCAGTGGTAGACCTTACACTAAACTATAATAAAATAAAATAAAGTAAAATTAAATTGCAGAAATTTGAAGATAAAAACACACTAACTGAATATTTTTGCGACATAGTCAAAGAAGGTTCAATCAGATAGCGGTGTCACACGCACTTTCAGTATTGCACTTTCACATTTAGGAATTTTTTATTCCTTTGGTTCTTTGTCGTAATATACACACCAAGTCGATTGTCGGTATGTTTGTCCATTTAAACACTCAACAGCTAGGATTTTCCTTTGGCATTTTTATTTATCAAGAAACTATCTTACGTGTCCCATACTTAGACATACTTCTATGATTAGGACTTTTTGATATTTGCAAATTATCTTTAAAAGGCAAACGACGAACACAGTTTTGTATTTACATACAACAGAGTGTCTTAATTTGTCTTAGAGTTATTCTCATGTTAGCAAGACAGCGGCGACAGGTCTGTACTCACGTACAACAAAGAGACTTATCTTGCTAGTTTAAGTCAAAACAGCGGTGGCAGGTCTGTACTCACGTACAACAAAGTGACTTGTTTAGACTTTCTTTTCTTTACAAAACTTTTTCTTTCTTTGTTTAAGATGTATTTTAATGAAGCTATACATCACTCAGATAAATTTGCATACCTCATTTATAGTCATTGTCTGTATGTCTCTAACATAGAAATTAAGACATTTTGGTCAAACATCTAAGTTAGTTACACATATGACTTTTTCTTGATTATTTTATTATCTATACGGAAATCCTTCATGTATTATGTCTACCAACATATCAGACAAGAACATGTATATCGCTTAGAGTTTTAGTGCATTATGTGTTAAAGTTTAACACTTAGAGTTTGTTAGACTGTGTTAAATATCGTCACTTTGAACCTTAGACTCTAAGACTTCTCTCCTTTTCCAATATTCTCTTTTTTTAGATTTTTTTGGTTTTCTCTCCTTTTCTTTTGTTTTTCTCTTTTAAGTATAGTAACTAATAAGATAAAACTTTAAGAAGAAAGAAAAATCTACTGAGGTCAGCTTACTGTGGATTTCATATATCATTTAGTTGAACTAACAACTTAAAGTGCGATCTATCAAATGCTTTTTGTGACTAGATTTGCATAGTTGTTTTTACCAACATTGTTATATCAATTACCACACATTACCCTTTTCCTGTAAGAGTCCTCAACTTGGTCTAAGGACCCAATAAGCATGCCTGCTGTTTTGCACTTTGTATCCCTATCCTGTGTCGAGAGTAACCACCATCCATAAACCATTTGTTATTAGGACTTGTACTTAACTCCTGCACACTAAACAAGACAAGTTAGTTATCACGGGGAACCCGAGCAATGACTGACTTTGTAATACCATCCTCATCCACGAACTTGAACTCTTTCAAATACCCATCTCTCCTTTCAGGTGACTTGGGTTTTTGATTGAGAACTTGTTGTGGAGTTGAGTGATTAACATCCATTCACGACCTTTGGGTTGGTCTTTGCGGTTCAGCCCTTGAATAATTTTTGTTATAGTACATCTCTATTTGATAATTCTGGGCTCTAGCTGGTGTCATATGTCTATTAGGAGAATTAGACCTAACTAGAGTGTGACTCCTCTTAGGTGTATTATTCCTAATGATGGATTGGGGGCCAGAATTGATTGACTAGGGAATCTATACAGTGAATTTTTCCTAAGTCCTTCATTTTGTCTGATAGACACCGGTGGTTGTCGACTACCTAGACGTGACATCACACTTGGGTTCTTCTTAGAAATTTGAGAACTACTCCAGCTCATATCACTAGGCATTGTTTTTAAGGTTTGCTGCTCTTGTTTCCCTATGTTTAGTGAAGACTCTGGCTTTTTGTAGGGACAACCTGAAGCATCATGTCCTTTCTCATGTCACCTAAAGCAAGACATGTAGTCAATAGATTTCTTATAGACTCTCTTTAACCTAGGTGTCTTACTAATGTCCTGATTGTTTTGATCAAGAGCTTGGTTTAGCACCTCTTTGTTATTATCACTTACGGTTTTATCTTCTTCTAGTATTGGCTTACAACTAGACTGTACACACTGTACCGTTTTCCTAACCTGAGGAGTAGTTGAAGATTCTTTTGAACACTCGGTTACCTTTACTACCTCTCTTTACAACCTCTGATTTAACCGTATCCTTGGTCTCATCTTGAGGAGTCGGTACATGGTTGCTATTTGCATCACTAATCTTAATCTTAGACTCAAGTAATTCTATATCTTTAAGAGAGATCTCTTTGGTCAGTGACTCTACATGCACGTAAGTTAGTTCATTCCTGACACTCTGTTCAATCAAATCTTGAGCATTAGCTCTCAGGTTGGCCTCAAGATCTTCCTTAATGTCTAATAAACTAGCATTATCTGATTTTAAGGATTGAATTTAAGCAGTCATAGATGAATGTGTTTCTAGCACTAAATCCAATTTACCATTCAAGGTAGTACAAAAAGCACATAAATCATGAAAAGTAGAAAAGTTCAGAGTTACCTTTTTCGACCAGATTCGATGCTGGCCATCTGAGCTGCAAATTCCAAAGTAATCAGCTCCTCAGTAATCTCCAGCACCAAAGGGTCTGAATCAGACTGTTGGGTGTCCTCTTTCTTTTCCACTTCTGCTCCCAAATCCGTTTCTATCACTTCGACCATGAAAGCCCCAGTGTTTTCCTCTGGATGTGTATTCCAATCATATGTTCCATCCAACTGGATCGTTTATTTTCCCTTGAATATATTTCCCGTAAGCTGCTACAAATGATGCTACAAGCTTCAGTTGCTCCTCTGCAGTTTTAGAACTCATTGGCATTTTTGTGTATCCATGAGACGATGATCCTAAAGTAGATGCCTGAGGCTGATAATCCAGATTTCAAAAACCTAAAAAAGACCCTACCATAAGATTCTTCTGCTTCTCTTGGTACGCCCTCTTGTTCTCCAGAATAAAACATTGTGGCTTCAGACTTAGGCACACTAGAATTAGATGGTTTAGATTTACCAAAGTACATCTCAGGATCTTGTACCTCATCATACTCCGTCTCCTTCTTCTGTATCTTGAAGTTGTAGGCCCTCAACATCCCGATAACTCCTTCCAGAGTGAGAGTTTCAAAATTTTATTCATCATGCTTTATCAGTGCAGTGTACATCTCCCATTTTGCTGGTAAAGCATCTAGAAGTTTCTCTATCTTCTCCGTTTCTTGATACTCATCACTATGATTATCAATATCTGTTAGTAGGTGATAGAATCTAGTAATCGTTTCATCCAAGGTCTCGTTCTTCAGGGCCTTGAATATTGCAAATTGCTGCTTTAACATCTCTGTCCTCCCCTTTCTTATCCTAGGAATTCCTTCACATATCTTCTCTAACGCTTCCTAGAGCTGTTTAGAAGTTCTATGATTTCTGAAGGTGTGCATAATTTCCAAAGGTAGTGTCATTCTAACCAATGACAGTGCTCGATTCTCGGCTTCATAAATCTTCTTGTCGTCATCTTTCATATCTTGATACGACAAAACCTTTAATCGACCCTCGAGTTCTTGTGTTGAGGGAATGCAACCTTCGTCTATGAATATCCACATACGCATGGCTTTGAATCTCGTGAAGTCTGCAAATCTGTCCTTCCACAAATAATAGTATTCTATTTTCATCAGCTTGGGTGGTGTATTAGATTTTCCCACCTCATGGTCGATTTCCATATACTTATCTAAACTCGACATTCTTTTAAAAAATTTTGTTTTCGAATTTAAACAATTTAATTTAAAATTAAATTTAAAACAAATCTTACGAACTTAAATAAGTTTGTATAATTTTAATTTTAAATTCGTTTTGTAAAATAAATTCGAATTGGGTTAAGTTTGAAATCAACAAGTTCGAAAGCCTGTAAGTTCGAGAAACCCTAAATGTTCTGATAAATTCGAACCAAATCAATTTCGAGAACCCTACGAACTTTTGACAATTTCGAATCAAACCAAATTCGAAAGACAACTCTGTTCGAATCCTAGCAAGTTCGAAACCTCTGACAACTTTGAATGCTCTGACAAGTTCGAAACCCAGTTAAATTCGAAGAAACCCTAGAAACAACTTCGAGAGCAGCGTATCCTGACAAGTTCGAAGTACCCTAATACACGCCTTAAGTTCGAGCACCGCAAGTTCGAGAAACGGCCAAAAATTCAATTTTTTCAAGATTTCAGATTAAACCAATGTTTTTAATATTAAAAACCTTGATTTCGACTGAAAAAGTGAACTAATATGAATTTTTTCCTGTTACCTTACTTGTAGAACTCTGAAAAACTCTGAAAACAATGCTTTATCCGGTAAAATTGTCAAGAAACCAACAATGTCGTAGAAAACGCGAAGAACACTCGATTGTCTCTGATACCACTTGTAAGGTCACCTCTGTCACGGATCTGATCTTGACGCGACGCCGTCCAACGAGTGCGGAATCCTCGTTAGTGGCTTAACGGATCGATCACACATGGAAACCGGAGACGAACACAATGATAGTCGATACAACGAACGGCCTGACATGGTGTATTTCTCCGCAAGACACTTTAAAATCAACTTTAGCTCGCACGTGCACTAATACAAGCTCTGATAGCGAATTTCTCCAAAAGTCTATTCTCTCGGATGCTCTGTTTGCTCTCAAGTTCGACAGAACCTCTGAGCGGTCAAAGATTCCTGAATTTAAAAAGATAAGTTCATTATATAGCCGATAAGTTCGTGTAGACGCTCCTCACGAACTTATCTTCACCTAGAACTTATTTTCACGTAGAACTTAATCCTCACCTAGTTATTATTTTCACCTAGAACTTATCCTTAGAACTTATTCTTAGAGCTTATTTCTAGAAGTTATTCTAGAACTTATTCTAAAACTTAATCTAGAACTTATTTCTAGAACTTATTCTAGAACTTATTCTAGAACTTATTCTAGAGCTTATTCTAGAACTTATTCTAGAACTTAATATGATAGTCTAGAACTTAACATGCAAATGTAAACATCATACACAATAATGATATCAATAACAAAACTAGACTGCTGTCGTCACACCGGATGTACCAACAGACTCCCCCTTGACGATAGCTGCTAGTTGTTGTTCATTGATCGCAATAGACTAACTAGACTGTTGTCGTCACACCGGATGTACCAACAAACTGCTAGTCCAAAATGACTAAACCGGAACAAATAAGAGTGATTCTTTCATGTTAAAGGATTTCATGATGATTATTTGGAAATCCTACCAGTGTTAATGTTACGCCAGCGCTGAACGTAGGTCACATAGATTATGTCTATTGTGCAAACCAGAATCCTATGTGGACCTGGACTCGCTATTTTACAAATGAATTTGTTTCATTATTCACAAACTTGAAAAGCTTTGTTTTTCTTCTAAAAAGATATAGTATTAATTTGAGGGGGAGTGAAATTTTTGAGGAGGAGTGAGATAGATTTGTTTTGTATAGGGGGAGAGGATATCAATTTGAGGGGGAAAAAGTTAATTTGTAATTTTTTTTTGAAATTGAAATTTTTGTTGTATTTCATCTACTGTAATTTTGATGCATAAATGTTTTTAAAGCTTTTGCATGATGTTCATAATTTTTATGATCATCATGAGGGGGAGAATAACTAGAACTCAGAGACAAAGGTTGAGTAGATTGAAGTCAACTGAAGACAACTGCAAAATCATATCAAGACAACTGATCAAGGGAGAGAATTGAAAGCTATTCATGATTCAAGGGGGAGTGTGCTTACAAGAAAAGAGAAAGTCAGAGAAGAAGAGGTGTGAAAATCAGAGAGAGACAAATAAAGAAGAAGTTTTATCACAAGATTCAGAGATCAAAGAAAAGAAGAAGATTCGAG
Organism: Centrapalus pauciflorus; assembly: GCA_020465985.1. Lineage (NCBI taxonomy): Eukaryota > Viridiplantae > Streptophyta > Magnoliopsida > Asterales > Asteraceae > Centrapalus > Centrapalus pauciflorus. The sequence goes on along the minus strand of JAANYP010005708.1, from coordinate 84,447 downwards.
AATAGAATCAACCTGAACAGAAGTTTAATTAAAAATTGTTTTCATCTCTAAGGGGGAAATTGTTGGGTACAAGTATATATAGAGTTGAAAACAATATTTTGTATAAGTTCAAGGGTTTATTTTGTAAATAGACAATAGTTATATTGTGTATATAAATAAGTGTGAGTTGTACAGTAGAAAGACACGGATGTATGATCAGAAAGTTAGTTTGCTTTGCAAGAAAACCATGAACCACAATTTAAATTCTTTCTATCTTTGTTCTTTCTCTGATCTTCGAATCTCTGTCTCACAATGATCTTCAAATCTCTTCTTTTCCGATCTTCTCTTTTGTTGTGAGCAAACTCCCCTTAAATCCTGAATATCTATTGAATCTCTCCCTTGATCAACCATAGACAACTTGTCATCTTTTATCTTTAAATCATTTGTAGTTGTCTTGAGTTGTTGTTGTAATTGTCTTCAAACTACTTCCACGGATGTCTCTGAAATATAGTTTTTCTCTCCCTCATGATGATCAAAAAAATTATGAGAATCATGCAAAATCATCAGATACGTAGATTCAATGAAGTTACAGTAGCAGAAATACAACAACAATTAGAATCGATGTTTATGCCTATCAAACAATTTGGTTCATAAGCAGAGTCAACAGAAATAATGATCATCACGAGGAGGAGAAAAACTAGAATTCAGAGACAAAGGTTGAGTAGATTGAATTCAACTGGAGACAATTGCAAAATCATATTAAGACAATTGATCAAGGGAGAGATTCAAAAGATATTCAGGATTTAAGGGGGAGTTTGCTCACAAAATACGAGAAGATCAGAAAAGAAGAGATTTGAAGATCAGAGAGAGACAGAGATTTGAAGATTAGAGAAAGAACAGAGAGAAAAGAAATTTAATTTGAAGATTCAAGAAAAAGAATTGAAGTTTCTGATCTGAACTTTAAATGAAAAATTGCTTTCATCTCTAAGGGGTAGATTGTAGGGTATAAATATTAATAGAGATGAAAACAATTATAATGTATAAGTTTAGGGGGCTTTATTGTAAATAGACAATAGTTGTAATTGGGTATATAAATAGGGAATGTGTTACTATTGAAACAGACGGATGTTGATAGAAGGCTTGTACACGGATATTGAGAGAATTGTCAACATAAAAAGTCAAGGACCAAATGTAAATTCTTTTCTCTCATTATAATCATTCGACATATTGTATTATGATCTTGATGATTGATATATGTTGATATGAATTGTTGAAATATTGAATTCACAAAACACATGGCATTTGGCAGAATTAAATGAAAACAGTTCATCACGAGAGTATTTAGAACATTATTTAACAGTAGATTATTACAGACAGAATTCTCTACAGATCTAATCATATCTGTAACACTCGTATCTTTAACTCTCCACTCCTTTCTAAAACTCGTCTTTTTCTTTTTCACTTGATTCTTTCGCCATATTTGCCTGGATGTTCTTTTCACAGAATTATCTGACATAATAGAAGAACATGAATTAGTCGATTTAGTATCAATTTTAATCTGCAAACCTTACTTACCCCATGAAGTATATACATTCTTTGGCATTGTTACCTTAGATGAAGATGATTCACCTTTTTCAAATTTTGGAGTAACAAAAGAAACTTTTGTTTTCTCCTTCTTGTGAAAATCGGGTGATGGTACTGATTCAACCTTAGAATCGGTAGGTATTATTTTTGAAATATTTATTTAGGTTTATCAGTTTGTTTGTCATAAAGTGGTTTAATAAAATCATCAACTTTGACAAACATTTCTTCCAAAGAGTTAAATTCAGAGTTCATATACACATCAAACTCTTTTTCAGAATTGATAGAATAAGGTTGAATTGAAGATCTCTAATCTGGTTAAGCTTTGATTTTACGCTGGTTTTTAAGTTTTAGTTCCAAATCTTTAATTTCAGCCTGAAGCTTTTCCTTTTCAGTCTCAAAATTTTAAGTTTCAATTCAAGATCAGAATTAATCTTTTCAAGAATTGAGGTCGGAATGTATGGCTTTTGAGTGGAAGATGTATTTTCAGACATATCTTGGTCTGAATACGTCTGAATATACTCTTCTGCTTTACATGAATTTTGATAACTTTCATTAAGTTTCTCATAATCTAAATTATTGTGTATTTTACCTTGTCTCAACCTTTTCAGATCTTCAGCTGATTCTACCTCATCTGATGCTCTTAAAAATACCATCTTTAATCCTAAATTGATGTATCTTGTATCATACAGAGTAGGGGAACATGAAATATCTTTTGCTAGAAACTTAGGATTATCACAACCAATACCTGTTTTAGAATTATAAAAATCGGTATCTTTCGGTTATTTAAGATGAATAGTATGATTAGTTTGACCTCTATTAACAAATTCATCTTCTAAAGATTTAATTTTCTCATACAATTTTGTTCTTTCAGAAAAGATGGAATTATATTTTACAGAATAATTTGCTGATTTTAATTCTGCTAATTGTAGTTTTTTTGTCAAGTCAGAAATAGTGTTACTCAGGTTTTCATTTTGCATTTGAATGTCATTGTATTTTTCCTCTATGATTGATATAGATTGCAATGCAAATGCCTTATGTTTGGAAAACTCTATCACTAAAGAATGTTCGAGTCTCAATTTGTTTTCCAAAGAATGAACATTCTTTTTCTCGGCTTTTAAAGATTTTTCAAATCGTTTTAGCATGTAAGCCATCTGACCAAGTTTTTGTTCTAGCTCACAGGAGTTATCATCATCAGAGTCAGGATTAGATTGTACCTCGGGTGTCTCTGAGTTGTCTGAGGCATCTGAATCTGACTCGTCATCTTCATGATCATTGCTGCATCCAGCTGCTCCTGTAGCCATTAATGCCATATCTTCTCTCAGTTCAGTCTCTGAATCAGAATCCTCTTTCTCTTCCTCTTCATCATCAGCCACACCCACCCAGACTTCATCTTCAGCCAGCATGGCAGATTCACTTAACTCAGATTCATTGAATATTCCAGACTTCAGGCAAATATGGGCGTCTTCATCCAGAATGTGTTTATCTTCAAACAGTTGAAGCCAGTAGTCATCCTCAGCCATTAAAGCTTTTCCAACCTCTTTTTCCTTTGCCAGCAGTGCCTTCCGTGTATAGTAGTATGAGTTCTTGACTACAGGCAGTCTACATTACCGGTGTGACGACAACAATCTAGATTTAAAATTGAGAGTCATTTGTAATAGATAGGGCCTTATTAATAGAAATCATGATTATATGATCATGTTTATGTCTTAGGTTCATGATTGTGTATTGTGTTTATGATTGCGTGTTAAGTTCATCACTGCTAGATAAGTTCATGAGATATGAACTTACGAAAATAAGTTCATGCGTTATGAACTTATGATGATAAGTTCATGAGGTATGAAATTATGCCTCATAAGTTCGTACGAACTTATGGCTGATAAGTTCATACGAACTTAGGTGCATGTGCTGGAACTAATAAGTTCGTGGGTTTGGGCCATGCACGAACTTAAGGGTTATATCATGAACTTATTTTCAAACAATTCATTACAACTTTGAGAATTACATTTCAGACGATTTTGGAGAGCTACAGAGCGATTAGAGGAGCAGTACACCATGTGGGGTTGATATTCTATCGGCTAGCATCGTGTTTGCCTCCGTGTTCCTGTGTGTGTTTGTGATCGATCCGTTTACCATTAAACGAGGATTCCAAACTCGTTTGACGACTTCACGCATTGATAGATCCGATAGGGGTGGACCTTACATCAAGGAAACTTATGAACTCCAAAAATTGTTCCCTCCACTGTACATACTCTCTTCCGTAAGGATCGGAGCTTTGGTTTCCGAACCCATGTCCACTGCGTCTTTAGACATTATGGATTGACAATACTGTATCTTTCAAGATTTCTTTATGGAATCTGACTGATTTTGAATGAACACTGAATGAATGATCAAAGTTGAAGTAAGTATGATCAAACTCGGGTAAAGAATGGTAAAACTCAAAGTATGAAGGAACAAACTTTAATGATGAAGTCTCAAACTCAATCAACAAAGGATAAAACTCGAATAATTAAGTACCAAACTCGAACAAAGAAAGATCAAACTCAAACTGTGAATGATGAAACTTGAACAAGGAAGGATTTAACTCAAATTGTTAAGGATTATCATAACCAATACCTGTTTCAGAATTATAAAAATCGATATCTTTCGGTTGATTAAGATGAATAGTATGATCTGTTTGTCATCTTTTATGAAATTCATCTTCTATGAATTTAATTTTCTCATACAATTTTTTTCTTTCAGAAAAGATGGAATTATATTTTACTGAATAATTTGCTGATTCTAATTCTGCTAATTGTAGTTTTTTTGTCAAGTCTGATATAGTTTCACTCAGCTTTTCATTTTGCGTTTGAATGTCATTGTATTTTTCCTCTATGATAGATATAGATTTCAATGCAAATGCCTTATGTCTGGAAAACTCTAACACTAAACCATGTTCGAGTCTCAATTTGTTTTCCAAAGAATGAACTCTTTTTTTCGGCTTTTACTGATTTTTCAAACCGTTTTAGCATGAAAGCCATCTGACCAAGTTTTTGTTCTAGCTCACAGGAGTTATCATCATCAGAGTCAGGGTTAGATTATACCTCGGGTGTCTCTAAGTTGTCTGAGGCATCTGAATCTGACTAGTCATCTTCATGATCATTCCTGCATCCAGCTGCTCCTGTAGCCATTAAAGTCATATCTTCTCTCAGTTTAGTCTCTGAATCAGAATCCTCTTTCTCTTCCTCTTCATCATCAGTCACACCCACCCAGAATTCATCTTCAGCCAGCATGGCAGATTCACTTAACTCAGATTCATTGAATATTTCAGACTTCAGGCAAATATGGGCATCTTCATCCAGAATGTGTTTATCTTCAAACAGTTGAAGCCAGTAGTCATCCTCAGCCATTAAAGCCTTTCCTGCCTCTTTTTCCTTAGCCAACAGTGCCTTCCGTGTATAGTAGTATGAGTTCTTGACTACTGGCAGTCTACATTACCGGTGTGACGACAACAATCTAGATTTGAAACTGATAGTCATTTGTAATAGATAGGGCCTTATTAATAGAAATCATGATTATATGATCATGTTTATGTCTTAAGTTCATGATTATGTATTGTGTTTATGATTGCATGTTAAGTTCATCATTGCTAGATAAGTTCATGAGATATGATCTTACGAAGATAAGTTCATGAGTTATGAACTTATGATGATAAGTTCATGAGGTATGAAATTATGCCTCATAAGTTCGTACGAACTTATGGCTGATAAGTTCCTACGAACTTAGCTGCATGTGCTGGAACTAATAAGTTCGTGGGTTTGGGCCATGCACGAACTTAAGGGTTATATCATGAACTTATTCTCAACAATTCAATACAACTTTGAGAATTACATTTCAGACGATTTTAGAGAGCTACAGAGCGATTAGAGGAGCAGTACACCATGTGGGGTTGATATTCTATCGGCTAGCATCGTGTTTGCCTCCGTGTTCCTGTGTGCGTTTGTGATCGATCCGTTTACCATTAAACGAGGATTCCACACTCGTTTGACGACGTCACGCCTTGATAGATCCGATAGGGGTGGACCTTACATCATGGAAACTTATGAAATCCAAAAATTGTTCCCTCCACTGTACATACTCTCCTCCGTAAAGGATCGGAGGTTTGGTTTTCGAACCCATGTCCATTGCGTCTTTAGACATTATGGATTGACAATACTGAATCTTCCAAGATTTTTTATGGAATTTGACTGATTTTGAATGAACACTGAATGAATGATCAAACTTAAAGTAAGTATGATCAAACTCGGGTAAAGAATGGTAAAACTCAAAGTATGATGGAACAAACTTTAATGATGAAGTCTCAAACTCGATCAACAAAGGATAAAACTCAAACAACTAAGTACCAAACTCGAACAAAGAAAGATCAAACTCAAACTGTGAATGATGAAACTTGAACAAGGAAGGATTTAACTCAAATTGTTAAGGATTATCACAACCAACACCAGTTTCAGAATTATAAAAATCGGTATCTTTCGGTTGATTAAGATGAATAGTATCATCTGTTTGACCTCTTTTATGAAACTCATCTTCTCAGGTTTTAATTTTCTCAAACAATTTTTTTCTTTCAGAAAAGATGGAATTATATTTTACTGAATAATTTGCTGATTCTAATTCTGATAATTGTAGTTTTTTTTGTCAAGTCAGATATAGTGTCACTCAGCTTTTCATTTTGCGTTTGAATGTCATTGTATTTTTCCTCTATGATAGATATAGATTTCAATGCAAATGCCTTATGTTTGGAAAACTCTAACACTAAAGCATGTTCGAGTCTCAATTTGTTTTCCAAAGAATGAACTCTTTTTCTCGGCTTTTAATGATTTTTCAAACCGTTTTATCATGTAACCCATCTGAGCAAGTTTTTGTTCTTGCTCACAGGAGTTATCATCATCAGAGTCAGGATTAGATTGTACCTCGGGTGTCTCTAAGTTGTCTGAGGCATCTGAATCTGACTAGTCATCTTCATGATCATTGGTGCATCCAGCTGCTCCTGTAGCCATTAAAGCCATATCTTCTCGCAGTTCAGTCTCTGAATCAGAATCCTCTTTCTCTTCCTCTTCATCATCAGTCAAACCCACCCAGACTTCATCTTCAGCCAGCATGGCAGATTCACTTAACTCAGATTCATTGAATATTCCAGACTTCGGGCAAATATGGGCATCTTCATCCAGAATGTGTTTATCTTCAAACAGTTGAAGCCAGTAGTCATCCTCAGCCATTGAAGCCTTTCCAGCCTCTTTTTCCTTAGCCAGCATTGCCTTCCGTGTATAGTAGTATGAGCTCTTGACTACTGGCAGTCTACCTTACCGGTGTGACGACAACAATATAGATTTGAAATTGAGAGTCAGTTGTAATAGATAGGGCCTTATTAATAGAAATCATGATTATATGATCATGTTTATGTCTTAAGTTCATGATTGTGTATTGTGTTTATGATTCCATGTTAAGTTCATCATTGCTAGATAAGTTCATGAGATATGAAGTTACGAAGATAAGTTCATGAGTCATGAACTTATGATGATAAGTTCATGAGGTATGAAATTATGCCTCATAAGTTCGTACGAACTTATGGCTGATAAGTTCATACGAACTTAGCTGCATGTGCTGGAACTAAAAAGTTCGTGGGTTTGGGCCATGCACGAACTTAAGGGTTATATCATGAACTTATTCTCAACAATTCATTACAACTTTGAGAATTACATTTCAGACGATTTTAGAGAGTTACAGAGCGATTAGAGGAGCAGTACACCATATGGGGTTGATATTCTATCGGCTAGCATCGTGTTTGCCTCCGTGTTCCTGTGTGTGTTTGTGATCGATCCGTTTACCATTAAACGAGGATTCCACACTCGTTTGAAGACGTCACGCCTTGATAGATCCGATAGGGGTGGACCTTACATCATGGAAACTTATGAACTCCAAAAATTGTTCCCTCCACTGTACATACTCTCCTCCGTAAAGGATCGGAGGTTTGGTTTCCGAACCCATGTCCACTGCGTCTTTAGACATTATGGATTGACAATACTGAATCTTCCAAGATTTTTATATGGAATTTGACTGATTTTGAATGAACACTGAATGAATGATCAAACTTGAAGTAAGTATGATCAAACTCGGGTAAAGAATGGTAAAATTCAAAGTATGATGGAACAAACTTTAATGATGAAATCTCAAACTCGAAAAACAAAGGATAAAACTCGAACAATTAAGTACCAAACTCGAACAAAGGAAGATCAAACTCAAACTGTGAATGATGAAACTTGAACAAGGAAGGATTTGACTCGAATTGTTAAGGATTATCACAACCAATACCAGTTTCAGAATTATAAAAATCGGTATCTTTCGGTTGATTAAGATGAATAGTATCATCTGTTTGACCTCTTTTAAGAAACTCATCTTCTCAGGATTTAATTTTCTCATACAATTTTTTTCTTTCAGAAAAGATGGAATTATATTTTACTGAATAATTTGCTGATTCTAATTCTGCTAATTGTAGTTTTTTTGTCAAGTCAGATATAGTGTCACTCAGCTTTTCATTTTGCGTTTGAATGTCATTGTATTTTTCCTCTATGATAGATATAGAGGAATGAACTCTTTTTCTCGGCTTTTAATGATTTTTAAAACCGTTTTAGCATGTAAGCCATCTGAGCAAGTTTTTGTTCTAGCTTACAGGAGTTATCATCATCAGAGTTAGGATTAGATTGTACCTCGGGTCTCTCTAAGTTGTCTGAGGCATCTGAATCTGACTAGTCATCTTCATGATCATTGCTGCATCCAGCTGCTCCTGTAGCCATTAAAGCCATATCTTCTCTCAGTTCAGTCTCTGAATCAGAATCCTCTTTCTCTTCCTCTTCATCATCAGTCAAACCCACCCAGACTTCATCTTTAGTCAGCATGGCAGATTCACTTAACTCAGATTCATTGAATATTCCAGATTTCGGGCAAATATGGGCATCTTCATCCAGAATGTGTTTATCTTCAAACAGTTGAAGCCAGTAGTCATCCTCAGCCAGTGAAGCCTTTCCAGCCTCTTTTTCCTTAGCCAGCATTGCCTTCCGTGTATAGTAGTATGAGCTCTTGACTACTGGCAGTCTACATTACAGGTGTGACGACAACAATCTAGATTTGAAATTGAGAGTCATTTGTAATACATAGGGCCTTATTAATAGAAATCATGATTGTATGATCATGTCTATGTCTTAAGTTCATGATTGTGTATTGTGTTTATGCTTCCATGTTAAGTTCATCATTGCAAGATAAGTTCATGAAATATGAAGTTACGAAGATAAGTTCATGAGTTATGAACTTACGATGATAAGTTCATGAGGTATGAAATTATGCCTCATAAGTTCGTACGAACTTATGGCTGATAAGTTCATACGAACTTAGCTGCATGTGCTGGAACTAATAAGTTCGTGGGCTTGGGCCATGCACGAACTTAAGGGTTATATCATGAACTTATTGTTAACAATTCATTACAACTTTGAGAATTACATTTCAGACGATTTTAGAGAGCTACAGAGCGATTAGAGGAGCAGTACACCATTTGGGGTTGATATTCTATCGGCTAGCATCGTGTTTGCCTCCGTGTTCCTGTGCGTGTTTGTGATCGATCCGTTTATCATTAAACGAGGATTCCACACTCGTTTGACGACGTCACGCCTTGATAGATCTGATAGGGGTGGACCTTACATCATGGAAACTTATGAACTCCAAAAATTGTTCCCTCCACTGTACATACTCTCCTCTGTAACGGATCGGAGGTTTGGTTTCCGAACCCATGTCCACTGCGTCTTTATACATTATGGATTGATAATACTGAATCTTCCAAGATTTTTTTATGGAATTTGACTGATTTTGAATGAACACTGAATGAATGATCAAACTTGAAGTAAGTGTGATCAAACTCGGGTAAAGAATGGTAAAACACAAAGTATGAAGGAACAAACTTTAATGATGAAGTCTCAAACTCGATCAACAAAGGATAAAACTCGAACAATTAAGTACTAAACTCGAACAAAGAAAGATCAAACTCAAACTGTGAATGATGAAACTTGAACAAGGAAGGATTTAACTCGAATTGTTAAGGATTATCACAACCAATACCAGTTTCAGAATTATAAAAACCGGTATCTTTCGGTTGATTAAGATGAATATTATGATCCGTTTGACCTCTTTTGACTCATTTTCTAAGGATTTAATTTTCTCATACAATTTTTTTCTTTCAGAAAAGATGGAATTATATTTTACTGAATAATTTGCTGATTCTAATTCTGCTAATTGTAGATTTTTTGTCAAGTCAGATATAGTGTCACACAGCTTTTCACTTTGCGTTTGAATGTCATTGTATTTTTCCTCTATGAGAGATATAGATTTCAATGCAAATGCCTTATGTTTGGAAAACTCTAACACTAAACCGTGTTCGAGTCACAATTTGTTTTCCAAAGAATGAACTTTTTTTCTCGGCTTTTAATGATTTTTCAAACCGTTTTAGCATGTAAGCCATCTGAGCAAGTTTTTGTTCTAGCTCACAGGATTTATCATCATCAGAGTCAGGATTAGATTGTACCTCGGGTCTCTCTAAGTTGTCTGAGGCATCTGAATCTGACTAGTCATCTTCATGATCATTGCTGCATCCAGCTGCTCCTGTAGCCACTAAAGCCATATCTTCTCTCAGTTCAGTCTCTGAATCAGAATCCTCTTTCTCTTCCTCTTCATCATCAGTCAAACCCACCCAGACGTCATCTTTAGTCAGCATGGCAGATTCACTTAACTCAGATTCATTGAATATTCCAGATTTCGGGCAAATATGGGCATCTTCATCCAGAATGTGTTTATCTTCAAACAGTTGAAGCCAGTAGTCATCCTCAGCCATTGAAGCCATTCCAGCCTCTTTTTCCTTAGCCAGCATTGCCTTTCGTGTATAGTAGTATGAGCTCTTGACTACTGGCAGTCTACATTACAGGTGTGACGACAACAATCTAGATTTGAAATTGAGAGTCATTTGTAATAGATAGGGCCTTATTAATAGAAATCATGATTATATGATCATGTGTATGTCTTAAGTTCATGATTGTGTATTCTGTTTATGATTCCATGTTAAGTTCATCATTTCAAGATAAGTTCATGAGATATGAAGTTACAAAGATAAGTTCATGAGTTATGTACTTATGATGATAAGTTCATGAGGTATGAAATTATGCCTCATAAGTTCGTAACGAACTTATGGCTGATAAGTTCATACGAACTTAGGTGCATGTGCTGGAACTAATAAGTTCGTGGGCTTGGGCCATGCACGACTTAAGGGTTATATCATGAACTTATTGTTAACAATTCATTACAACTTTGAGAATTACATTTCAGACGATTTTAGAGAGCTACAGAGCGATTAGAGGAGCAGTACACCATTTGGGGTTGATATTCTATCGGCTAGCATCGTGTTTGCCTCCGTGTTCCTGTGCGTGTTTGTGATCGATCCGTTTTCCATTAAATGAGGATTCCACACTCGTTTGATGACGTCACGCCTTGATAGATCCGATAGGGGTGGACCTTACATCATGGAAACTTATGAACTCCAAAAATTGTTCCCTCCACTGTACATACTCTCCTCTGTAACGGATCGGAGGTTTGGTTTCCGAACCCATGTCCACTGCGTCTTTATACGTTATGGATTGATAATACTGAATCTTCCAAGATTTTTTTATGGAATTTGACTGATTTCGAATGAACACTGAATGAATGATCAAACTTGAACTAAGTGTGATCAAACTCGGGTAAAGAATGGTAAAACACAAAGTATGAAGGAACAAACTTTAATGATGAAGTCTCAAACTCGATCAACAAAGGATAAAACTCGAACAATTAAGTACTAAACTCGAACAAAGAAAGATCAAACTCAAACTGTGAATGATGAAACTTGAACAAGGAAGGATTTAACTCGAATTGTTAAGGATTATCACAACCAATACCAGTTTCAGAATTATAAAAACCGGTATCTTTCGGTTGATTAAGATGAATTTTATTATCCGTTTGACCTCTTTTAAGAGACTCATTTTCTAAGGATTTAATTTTCTCATACAATTTTTTTCTTTCAGAAAAGATGGAATTATATTTTACTGAATAATTTGCTGATTCTAATTCTGCTAATTGTAGTTTTTTTGTCAAGTCAGATATAGTGTCACACAGCTTTTCACTTTGCGTTTGAATGTCATTGTATTTTTCCTCTATGATAGATATAGATTTCAATGCAAATGCCTTATGTTTGGAAAACTCTAACACTAAAGCGTGTTCGAGTCACAATTTGTTTTCCAAAGAAAGAACTTTTTTTCTCGGCTTTTAATGATTTTTCAAACCGTTTTAGCATGTAAGCCATCTGACCAAGTTTTTGTTCTAGCTCACAGGAGTTATCATCATCAGAGTCAGGATTAGATTGTACCTCGGGTGTCACTAAGTTGTCTGAGGCATCTGAATCTGACTAGTCATCTTCATGGTCATTGCTGCATCCAGCTACTCCTGTAGCCATTAAAGCCATATCTTCTCTCAGTTCAGTCTCTGAATCAGAATCCTCTTTCTCTTCCTCTTCATTATCAGTCGCACCCACCCAGACTTCATCTTCAGCCAGCATGGCAGATTTACTTAACTCCGATTCATTGAATATTCCAGACTTCAGGCAAATATGGGCATTTTCATCCAGAATGTGTTTATCTTCAAACAGTTAAAGCCAGTAGTCTTCCTCAGCCATTAAAGCTTTTCCAGCCTCTTTTTCCTGAGCCTGCAGTGCCTTCCGTGTATAGTGGTATGAGTTCTTGACTACTGGCAGTCTACATTACTGGTGTGACGACAACAATCTAGATTTGAAATTGAGAGTCATTTGTAATAGATAGGGCCTTATTAATAGAAATCATGATTATATGATCATGTTTATGTCTTAAGTTCATGATTGTGTATTGAGTTTATGATTGCATGTTAAGTTCATCATTGCTAGATAAGTTCATGATATATGAACTTACGAAGATAAGTTCATGAGTTATGAACTTATGATGATTAGTTCATGAGGTATGACATTATGCCTCATAAGTTCATACGAACTTATGGCTGAAAAGTTTATACGAACTTAGCTGAATGTGATGGAACTAATAAGTTCGTGGGCTTGGGCCATGCACGAACTTAAGGGTTATATCATGAACTTATTCTCAACAATTCATTACAACATTGAGAATTACATTTCAGACGATTTTAGAGAGCTATAGAGCGATTAGAGGAGCAGTACACCATGTGGGGTTGATATTCTATCGGCTAGTATCGTGTTTGCCTCCGTCTTCCTGTGTGTGTTTGTGATCGATCCGTTTACCATTAAACGAGGATTCCACACTCGTTTGACGACGTCACGCCTTGATAGATCCGATAGGGGTGGACCTTACATCATGGAAACTTATGAACTCCAAAAATTGTTCCCTCCACTGTACATACTCTCCTCTGTAAAGGATCGGAGTTTTGGTTTCCGAACCCATGTCCACTGCGACTTTATACATTATGGATTGATAATACTGAATCTTCCAAGATTTTTTTATGGAATTTGACTGATTTTGAATGAACACTAAATAAATGATCAAACTTGAAGTATGTATGATCAAACTCGGGTAAAGAATGGTAAAACACAAAGTATGAAGGAACAAACTTAAAGATGAAGTCTCAAACTCGATCAAGAAAGGATAAAACTCGAACAATTAAGTACCAAAGTCGAACAAAGAAAGATCAAACTCAAACTGTGAATGATGAAACTTGAACAAGGAAGGATTTAACTCGAATTGTTAAGGATTATCACAACGAATACCAGTTTCGGAATTATAAAAATCGGTATCTTTCGGTTGATTAAGATGAATAGTATGATCTGTTTGACCTCTTTTAAGAAAGTCGTCTTCTAAGGATTTAATTTTCTCATACAATTTTTTTCTTTCAGAAAAGATGGAATTATATTTTACTGAATAATTTGCTGATTCTAATTCTGCTAATTGTAGTTTGTTTGTCAAGTCAGATAGAGTGTCACTCAGCTTTTCATTTTGCGTTTGAATGTCATTGTATTTTTCCTCTATGATAGATATAGATTTCAATTCAAATGCCTTATGTTTGGAAAACTCTAACACTAAAGCATGTTCGAGTCTCAATTTGTTTTCCAAAGAATGAACTCTTTTTCTCGGCTTGATTTTTCAAACCCTTTTAGCATGCAAGCCATCTGAGCAAGTTTTTGTTCTTGCTCACAGGAGTTATCATCATCAGACTCAGGATTAGATTGTACCTCGGGTAGTTGTCTGAGGCATCTGAATCTAACTAGTCATCTTCATGATCATTGCTGCATCCAGCTGCTCCTGTAGCCATTAAAGCCATATCTTCTCTCAGTTCAGTCTCTGAATCTGAATCCTCTTTCTCTTCCTCTTCATCATCAGTCAAACCCACCCAGACTTCATCTTCAGCCAGCATGGCAGATTCACTTAACTCAGATTCATTGAATTTTCCATACTTCAGGAAAATATGGGCATCTTCATCCAGAATGTGTTTATCTTCAAACAGTTTAAAGCCAGTAGTCATCCTCAGCCATTAAAGCCTTTCCAGCCTCTTTTTCCTCAGTCAGCAGTGCCTTCCGTGTATAGTAGTATGAGTTCTTGACTATTGGCAGTCTACATTATCGGTGTGACGACAACAATCTAGATTTGAAATTGAGAGTCATTTGTAATAGATAGGGCCTTATTAATAGAAATCATGATTATATGATCATGTTTATGTCTTAAGTTCATGATTGTGTATTGTGTTTATGATTGCATGTTAAGTTCATCATTGCTAGATAAGTTCATGAGATATGAACTTACGAAGATAAGTTCATGAGTTATGAACTTATGATGATAAGTTCATGAGGTATGAAATTATGCCTCATAAGTTCGTACGAACTTCTGGCTGATAAGTTCGTACAAACTTAGCTGCATGCGCTGGAACTAATAAGTTCGTGGGCTTGGGCCATGCACGAACTTAAGGGTTATATCCTGAACTTATTCTCAACAATTCATTACAACTTTCAGAATTACATTTCAGACGATTTTAGAGAGCTACAGAGCGATTAGAGGAGCAGTACACCATGTGGGGTTGATATTCTATCGGCTAGTATCGTGTTTGCCTCCGTGTTCCTGTGTGTGTTTGTGATCGATCCGTTTACCATTAAACGAGGATTCCACACTCGTTTGACGACGTCACGCCTTGATAGATCCGATAGGGGTGGACCTTACATCATGGAAACTTATGAACTCCAAAAATTGTTCCCTCCACTTTAAATACTCTTCTCTGTAAAGGATCGGAGGTTTGGTTTCCGAACCCATGTCCACTGCGTCTTTATACATTATGGATTGACAATACTGAATCTTCCAAGATTTTTTATGGAATTTGACTGATTTTGAATGAACACTGAATGAATGATCAAACTTGAAGTAAGTATGATCAAACTCGGGTAAAGAATGGTAAAATACAAAGTATGAAGGAACAAACTTTAATGATGAAGTCTCAAACTCGATCAACAAAGGGTAAAACTCGAACAATTAAGTACCAAACTGGAACAAAGAAAGATCAAACTCAAACTGTGAATGATGAAACTTGAACAAGGAAGGATTTAACTCGAATTGTTAAGGATTAACACAGCCAATACCAGTTTCAGAATTATAAAAATCGGTATCTTTCGGTTGATTAAGATGAATAGTATGATCTGTTTGACCTCTTTTAAGAAACTCATCTTCTAAGGATTTAATTTTCTCATACAATTTTTTCTTTCAGAAAAGATGAAATTATATTTTACTGAATAATTTGCTGATTCTAATTCTGCTAATTGTAGTTTTTTTTTTGTCAAGTCAGATATAGTGTCACTCAGCTTTTCATTTTGCATTTGAATGTCATTGTGTTTTTCCTCTATGATGGATATAGATTTCAATGCAAATGCCTTATGTTTGGAAAACTCTAACACTAAACCATGTTCGAGTCTCAATTTGTTTTCCAAAGAATGAACTCTTTTTTACGGCTTTTAATGATTTTTCAAACCGTTTTAGCATGTAAGCCATCTGACCAAGTTTTTGTTCTAGCTCACAGGAGTTATCATCATCAGAGTCTGGGTTAGATTATACCTCGGGTGTCTCTAAGTTGTCTGAGGCATCTGAATCTGACTAGTCAACTTCATGATCATTGCTGCATCCAGCTGCTCCTGTAGCCATTAAAGCCATATCTTCTCTCAGTTCAGTCTCTGAATCAGAATCCTCTTTCTCTTCCTCTTCATCATCAGTCACACCCACCTAGACTTCATCTTCAGCCAGCATGGAAGATTCATTTAACTCAGATTCATTGAATATTCAAGACCTCAGGCAAATATGGGCATCTTCATCCAGAATGTGTTTATCTTCAAACAGTTGAAGCCATTAGTCCTCCTCAGCCATTAAAGCTTTTCCATCCTCTTTTTCCTTAGCCAGCAGTGCCTTCCGTGTATAGTAGTATGAGTTCTTGACGACTGGCAGTCTACATTACCGGTGTGACGACAACAATCTTGATTTGAAATTGAGAGTCATTTGTAATAGATAGGGCCTTATTAATAGAAATCATTATTATATGATCATGTTTATGTGTTAAGTTCATGATTGTGTATTGTGTTTATGAATGCATGTTAAGTTCATCATTGCTAGATAAGTTCATGCGATATGAACTTACGAAGATAAGTTCAGGAGTTATGAACTTATGATGATAAGTTCATGAGGTATGAAATTATGCCTCATAAGTTCGTACGAACTTATGGTTGATAAGTTCATACGAACTTACCTGCATGTGCTGGAACTAATAAGTTCGTGGGCTTGGGCCATGCACGAACTTAAGGGTTATATCATGAAATTATTGTCAACAATTCATTACAACTTTGAGAATTACATTTCAGACGATTTTAATGGAATTTGACTGATTTTGAATGAACACTGAATGAATGATCAAACTTGAAGTAAGTATGATCAAACTCGGGTAAAGAATGGTAAAACTCAAAGTATGAAGGAACAAACTTTAATGATGAAGTCTCAAACTCGATCAACAAAGGATAAAACTCGAACAATTAAGTACCAAACTCGAACAAAGAAAGATGAAACTCAAACTGTGAATGATGAAACTCAAACTGTAAAGGATCGAATGTTTAGTTTCCAAACCCATGTCTAGTGCGTCTTTAGACATTATGGATTGACAATACTGAATCTTCCAAGATCTTTGTATGGAATTTCACTTATTTTGAATGAACACTGAATGAATGATCAAACTTGAAGTAAGTATGATCAAACTCGGGTAAAGAATGGTAATACTCGAAGTATGAAGGAACAAACTCGAATGTTGAAGTCTCAAACTCGATCAACAAAGGATAAAACTCGAACAAGAAGTACGAAACTCGAACAAAGAAAGATCAAACTTGAACAAGGAAGGAATTAACTCGAATTGTTATGTATGAAACTCGAACATTTCTATATTCAACTCGAATGGTAAAGGAATGAACAGGAATGGTCCTGATCAAACTCGAATGTAACTGTATTCAAACTTGAAGAGTTGTTAATCAAACTCGAATATTAAGTTGACAAACTCGAATCACTTGATTTCTTTTGAAATACTGTTTATCAAACTTGATTTGTTTCTTTCTTAAATCGGATGAAGTTTGATCAAACTCAAATTAAGTTTGATTAAACTCGAATGAAGTTTGTTTAAACTTGAATGAAGTTTAAACAAACTCGAATGAAGATTTATCAAACTAGATAAGTACACTTATCAAACTCGATTAAAGATTGATCAAACTTGGTCAATTCTTTAATCAAACTCGATCAATATGCTTATCAAACTGGACCTGTTCTTGATAAAACTCGATAAAAACGAAGTTCTTAGTTTTATCCGACTTTTAACAGAATCTTTCAAAATTTCAAGTTCAAAACATTAATTTAAAAAAAATGCTATAAATGATCCCAAAATTAAATCGAGTGTGCGGTTCTTCAAACACAAACAATTTTTGACTGAACCCTTTCCCTAAACTCAGATCAAAACCCCAAAATTTTGCAAAAACAGTGAAGAACACACAAAAAACCGAAAAATCAAAAAATTTCAAATAACTTTTTGTGTGTTTGGAGTTGGAATCTAAAAACTTATATCAATGTGTTCGTCTTTAAAATCCTCACCTTCGATCCAAAAATAAAATTAAATCATCCACTGATTAAAAACGCTTTGATGAATTTCTATTTTTTGATAAAAGTTTGATAAAACAGTGTTCTTGAAAAAATATTCTCAGATTCAAAAACAATCAATTTTTCGCCATATTTGGCTCTGATACCAATTGATATTCATTATTTAATCAATTACAAATGTGATCAAACAATAAGAACAGATTAGATCAACACTAACCGAATGATTGTATTTCACAGAGTAGGATTTACAATTCGTAGAACTTGAATGCACAAAACCCTAGATGAGAAAATCCGTACAAGACAAAATGATTTCTTGCAATATGTGTACGACCCGTAAATCTACAGGACATCTTTAACCTATTTATATAAAACACACAAACTATTAAACAATTACAATCAGACCCCTAGACTATATTCTTCATAAACAAAATATATTCCCAACAAACCCATTTTGAAAAGCTAAGGTTTCTGTTCATCTCCGTACAGAACTTGGACATGACATGTTTGGGTCCCGTGAACTCAGTTTAGTACCCGTTCATAACCCGAAATGTTTTCTAAACACATCGGTTCAGAACACGGTTTGCTTTTGATTTTATTTCATATCAGTATGGACTCAACTCAACTGTTTCCCTAACAATTTAAACTTATTATAATGTGTTATGTTTATTTTATAAGATAATAGCATTTTCTGGAAAATTCCATTAGGTATATGGATTTGGGTTGCCCCAAACACATGATGGGTAGTACGGAGTTATTAACCAATGTAATAGACCAACACTGTTATAACGGTTAAATTTGGGATGATCATCACACTTAAATCAAAGGATATGTCAATCAAGTCTTAAATAATTTCGTTATCAAGGACGTTGACTATGTTGAAGGGTTATAACATAACTTGTTTAGCATAGGCTAACTTTGTGACAAGGGTCTAGAAGTGACGTTTAGGGCTAAGAGCTGTAGCGTGAAGAGCGATGACAGAAATTAAAATTATTCCGGTTCTCAAAACTCCAACCTATACACCATTGATGTAGCCAAGTTAATAGTCAAACATAGCATGTGTTTGTTATTAAAAGCATCTTCAAATGGCTCATGGCTATGTGTTAGGCACAAAAAGGCCTCAGTCAAACCTGCTCTACATCTGAGGGGGAGATTTTATAATCAAACCTGTTGATACATTTGAAGGTTGAATTTAAGGCCTGTTATATGCCTTATTGAAACCTGAAAATGATTTGCAATATCAGTCTAAAGCTGTTCTATACGTTGCATGTGTTGCAACCAAGACAGTTTGTCCAAGCTGATCAATCTGCTGATCAGGCTGGACATAAACTGTCTACGCTGCTCTACACTGTTGAGCAGCTTGGGCTTTTTTAAAGTGTTCTGTTCTTTGTGAACAGAACCTGTTCTTTGTGAACAGGGTAAACACTTTATGGAATTTGTTTCCAAGTCATCATGTATTGTTTTTAACTACCAGATCAGTTTACACAGTTGAAGACAAAGTGGAAAGCAGAACCGCTCAGCCTGCCCAAGCTGTTCTGTTACATGAAGACAAGCGGATATTTGAAAAAGGGTGACAGACCTTTTTCTTATATCAAAATAGGCCTTTACAGGAAGAAAGACGCAAAGTTGGCATTTTCCGAAAATGGTTAAAGAGCAATTTCAAACAGTAGAAAGATAAAAGACAAAAGTTCTGCACAAGAGAAGGCAAGTCTGCTTTTCAGAAAAGTGCAGAAAAGTTATATTGTCTTTTCAAACAAGACTTCTCCTTTTTCATTCTGCCCAATGAAGATGTTTCTCTTAGATCCTCTAAGTGAGTATAAAAGGAAGCTTCTAAGATCAGAAAGAATGTGAAGAAAGCTAAGTGCTTAAACCAAGAGTGAACGTGCAAGTGTGATATTCATGCATGCAAATCTTCGGTAAACAAGCTTCTGTGTGTCTAAGCTGTTTACCAAAGCTGTTCCTTAAAGTCTTGTAAAATACAGTGAGTGCATCTTAGTGAGTGTGTTCATTGTAATCTAGTGTGAGTGTGTCTTAGACTAGAAACCATACTGTTGTATTCTGTCATCTCAGCTTGAACAATTCCGCAGTCAAGCTTGTTTGTAATTAACATTTGTTGATAATACATACAAACATTGAGAAAAAGAGTGTGTAGTTTTTAAATACTGTATTCACCCCCCTCTACAGTTTATTACTATATACTTTGGGAACCTTTCGGGACCTACAACTGGTATCAGAGCCAGGTTTAGAGTGTGTGTCATTCTAGATCTCTCATAATCCCAAGTTTCCATGGACAACAGTGCTGCAAACTCTTCTTACTATGACAATGGCTCTATGGGCAAGCCTCCAAAATTTAATCATCAAAACTTCTCTGGTTGGAAGTGCAGAATGATGCTCTATTTAGAGAATCTGGATGTACAACTGCCAGAGATAGTGATGGAAGGTCCCTATGTGCCAACCTCTGTTACTACAATAACTCCAGCGGTTGAAGGAGCTGCTCCTGAAATCAGGACCTTTGAGAAAGCAAAAGCTCAATGGTCTGATGAAGACAAGAGAATGGTAGCTCTGGATGCAAAGGCCAGAAACAACCTGGTCATTTCTCTGCCTGATGATGTGTTCAAGCAGGTTGAGAAGATGAAGACTGCAAAGGAGATGTGGGATACTCTGTGTACCGTCTATGATGGACCCACAATCACACTGGACAACAGGATTAACAATCTTGTTAGACAGTATGAACTCTTCTTTGCCAAACCAAAGGAGTCTCTCACAGAAACCTACACCAGGTTCACTGCTCTGGTGAATGATCTCAAAGCTGTTGGGATCACCAAGGACAGTCTTACTTTGGTGAACAAGTTTCTCGACATTTTACCTGAGGAGTGGAACTATTTCTCAACCATCCTAAGAAACTCAGGTACTATCAGAAGTATGGATCTGGTCAATCTGTATGGATCCTTACTGAATGATGAACAATCAAGGCAGCAAAAGAGGAATGCCTTGGAAATGTCCAGAAGAGGTACTGCCTTTGTGGCTAATGTGAGACAGTCTGTTAATCAGGTGAGTGATGTGTTCACTCAAACTGATCAACAGGATGATGATAAGGAGGAGGTGTCTGAAGAAGAAGAGGCTGCAGATCTTACTGAACAAGATGATGAGCAAATGATAGCTATGCTTGTCAAAAAGTTCAGCAAGAGAAGGTTTGGAAGAAGTATGCTGCAAGGAGGTGCAAGTGCTGGCAAAAAGAAAGCATTTGACAAATCCAAGGCTGAGTGCTTCAAGTGTGGCAAAACTGGCCATATAGCTGCTGACTGTGTGTCAAAAGCTGTTGGTCAGTCATCCAAACCTATCAAGACTAACAGGGATGATGGCTATAGGGTTAAGTACCTTTTGGCCATGGCTAAGCTGAGGAAATTGGAAAACTCTGTGTCTTCCAATCGCCAGAAGGGACTCATGGCTGAGACATGTGACTGGGAGGAATCTGATTCATCATCTGATGAAGAAGATAATCAGTGTCTGATGGCCCACTCTGATGTTCCATCAACAAGCAGTTTCAAACAGGACATGGCTGAAGCTGAAGCCTTCAGCAGCTTGGAGAACTGGAATCCTACAATGATGTATAAGGTACAAAATTTTATGGCTTACAGTTCTGAAGAAAAAGTGAAAATGTTTGAATACATGCTTGTTGATCTGAAAGCTGCTGTTGAGAAGCATGATGCTTTATTATCTGAAATCTCTAAGCTTAAAGCTGATCTTAAAACTAAAACCAGTAAACTGGACAGTTTCTATAAGTGGGAAACTGAGCTTGATGAATTAAAACACATCAACTCCATTTTACTGGAAGAAAAGAGAGAAACAGATATAAAGCATGCTAAGCTTCAAAAGATAGTTGACTCTTGGTGCCAATCTGCACAAAAAGTCAGCCATTGTATCAGTCAACAGATTCCTGCTCAAATCCAAGCCTATCTTGGAGGGGATCTTGACACAGCAGCTTCCATTGTTGAAATAAGTAATTTGAAAGAAGACTTGTCCACTCTTGGTAAACTTCCAAATACATTCATCCAAAATGTGAATGGTAAACTTATTTCAACAAACAGGTTTGTCAGGCCTCAAAATACTGACAGCTTGTGTGAACTCAGCTCAAAAGCTGATGTTGGAGTTTGTTCTCCAAAACAGCCTGCTAAGTGCTATGCTAGCTCACACAAGCAGAAGAAAGGAAAACATGCTCAAACTGAAGCTGTGGATGCTAAGCCTGTTGACAAAACAGGTTCAGAGTCCAAAGCTGTTGGTAAAAAGCATGTTAATCCTTTTGATGCTAAACATTTTGAAAATAAGTTTTCAAAAAGTAAGCAGCCTGTTTTCAACAAGGGTAAGTCTCAGGTTGAAAACAAAACTGCTGTGATTTCAAATAAGTTTTCAAATCATAGTGGTAAATTGGTTTTAAATGAAAAATAAGTTTTTCAAAACCAAAAACAGTGAGTATGCTGATAGGCAGCATAAATCACAATCCAGTAGGGGCAAAGGCAAAGCCATTGCTCAAACTGAGACAAATGGGAATAAGTTTCCCAAACCTGTGGAAGCTCAAAAGCCAATCAAGCTTCCTGTCTTTGACATCTGTCCTCCCAAAAAGAGGAAAGAAGAGACAGTCAAAGCTGTGGCCTATGAACTTACCACACAAGCTGTTGATTCTGCAAAAATTGCTAAACCTGCTGAAAGAATCAACAAAAACAGTTCAGAATGTGTTTCTGAAGGACCTTCTTCCAAAAGCACCAAAAAGAGAAAATGTTATAAGTGTGGGAAGAAGACACATCTGGCCAAGGACTGTCTTGAATCTGAGGACATGAGGCCTGTTGGCTCTGCTGTTTCCTTCACAGCTGTTACAAGCAGTGGTGGAAATGACATAGTCACTGAGGATGGTATTCAAACTGATACCATTCAAATAGGGAATATTAGTGTGGACATTCAAAATCCATCAACAAGTGTTGATGAAGTAGGAGAACTCATCTGTGTGATGAGTTCCCCTAAAAATAACTAATAATTCTCTTCTCACTCTGCAGGAAAAACAACCTTCCCAGGTTTGGTACTTGGACAGTGGCTGCTCAGGGCACATGACAGGTTGTAAAGAACTGCTGAGTGATCTCAGGCCTGAAAAAGGGCCAAAAGTCACCTTTGGTGACAATGTACAGGGATCCACTGAGGGATATGGAACTCTTAAAGCTGGTGCTGCAGTGTTCAAAAAGGTAGCCTATGTGGTTGGGCTAAAACATAACCTTGTTAGCATAAGTCAACTGTGTGATGCTGGCTACAAGGTTAACTTTGATGAGCACCTGGGTTACATATTGGATTCCCAAGGCAAAGTTGTGCTGTGTGCTCAACGAAAGAAAGGTGTATATGTTGTGGATATGCATTCTGCTGATCCCACAACTGAAACCTGTTTTCTCACAAGAACCAATGCTGATCTAAACTTTTTATGGCATAGAAGACTGTCACACCTGAACTTCAAGAACATCAATAAACTCTGTAAGAAAGAGTTGGTGACAGGTTTGCCTTCTATTACTTTTGCCAAAGATAGATTATGCACAGCTTGTGAGAAAGGCAAGCAGAGAAAAACATCTTTTAAATCCAAACACAACTTCTCTATTGATACTCCACTCTTCTTAATCCATATGGACTTGTTTGGACCTATTAATGTCCCAAGTCTAGGTGGAAGAAGATACACTCTTGTAATGGTTGATGAGTTCTCCAGGTACACATGGGTGATTTTTTTGAAGAGCAAAGGAGAGGCTGCGAGAGAAATTATTGGATTTGTTAAAAAGATGGAAATGCTGAACTCTGCCCAAGTAAAGCAGCTTAGAAGTGATCATGGTACTGAATTCAGAAACAGTACTCTTGAAGACTTCTGTGAAGAGAAAGGTATCAGTCAAAACTTTTCAGCAGTAAGAACTCCTCAACAAAATGGAGTTGCTGAAAGGAGAAACCGAACTCTCATTGAAGCTGCCAGAACCATGCTGTGTGCATCAGGTTTGCCTTCATCAGTTTGGGCTGAAGCTGTCAACACTGCCTGCTTCACTCAAAACAGATCCTTAGTGGTGAAAAGGTTCAACAAGACCCCCTATGAGCTGCTCAAAGGGAGAAAGCCAAATGTCAGCTATTTCCATGTGTTTGGATGTCCCTGTTTCATTCTGAATCAAAGGGACCAGCTGTCAAAATTTGAACCTAAAGCTGATGAAGGAGTGTTTGTTGGTTACTCTTCTATCTCCAAAGCCTACAGAGTATACAACAACAAAAGAAAGGTGATAGATGAATCTATCAATGTCACCTTTGAAGAGTCCAAGAATGCCTCCACCAAAGCTGTTCCTGAATCAGTTTCAGGAGACCTCAACTTTGATGATCTGATGCATTCAATCAATGAAGAGGACTCAAAAGCTTCCACTACACCCAGTGTGGAACCTGCTAATCATAATGGACATGATGATGATTATTTCAATACACCCTGTGTGAATAAATGTACTGACTTAATTACAACTGCATGTCCAGAACCTATCAATGCTGATTTCCCCAGTTCCTCTGCTGATATGTTCAACAGTGGTCAGACATGTTCAACAAGTGAACAGGCTCAAGACAACAGTGTGTCTGAGAATCTTGAGAGCTGTTCAACAGGACCTGCTGAAGATGTTAACAACTCTGGTAAGTCATCATTGAAAAATGATCCTAAGTGGATCAGGTGTCACCCCAATGATCAAATAATTGGTGACATCAATAAAGGGATACAAACTCGGTGGGACAGCTTAGGGAACTTTTGTATGTTCTCTAGTTTTGTTTCACTGATGGAGCAAAAGAAGGTGGATGAAGCACTAAAAGATGCCAATTGGATCACTGCCATGCAAGAAGAACTCAATCAGTTTGAGAGAAACAAAGTATGGAAGCTGGTCCCTGCCCCTAAAGGAAAAACAATAATTGGCACAAAATGGGTTTTCAGGAACAAAATGGATGAGCAAGGTCATGTCATTAGAAATAAGGCAAGACTGGTTGCTCAGGGCTACAGACAGGAGGAAGGCATTGACTATGATGAAACATTTGCTCCTGTGGCCAGGCTAGAAGCAATTCGTTTGTATCTAGCCTACGCTGCTCATAATAGCATAAAGGTATTTCAAATGGATGTGAAGAGTGCATTTTTGAATGGGAAGCTGCAAGAAGAAGTATATGTCAAGCAGCCTCTAGGTTTTGAAAATGAACAACACCCAGGTTTTGTCTATAAGTTGGACAAAGCTCTCTATGGTCTCAAACAAGCCCCTAGAGCCTGGTATGACACTCTTACTGAATTCCTTATGAGCAATGGGTATTCCAGAGGTAAAGTGGATACCACATTATTCATAAAGAAGGTGAAGTCTGATATTATGCTTGTTCAAATTTATGTGGATGACATAATATTTGGTTCTACTAATGAGCAACTATGCAAGAATTTTTCATTACTCATGAAATCCAAATATGAAATGAGTATGATGGGAGAACTAACTTTCTTTTTAGGATTACAGGTTAAACAAACCTCAACTGGAATTTTTATAAATCAAAGAAAGTACACTTTAGATCTTTTGAAAAAGTTTAAATTTGATCAAAGTTCTCCTATTAAAACCCCAATGGCAACCAATGTAAAATTGGATGCTGATGCCAGTGGCAAAGCTGTTTCAGTAACAGCTTACAGAGGCATGATTGGGAGCTTGCTATATTTGACTGCTAGTAGACCTGATATTATGTTTGCCACCTGTTTATGTGCTAGGTTCCAAGCTAATCCAAAGGAATCACATCTTGCAGCTGTTAAAAGAATCTTCAGATACCTGAAGGGTACTCCAGGTTTGGGTCTTTGGTATCCCAAAGACTCAAGCCTTGAACTAACAGGTTATTCAGATTCTGATTTTGCAGGCTGCAGGTTAGACAGGAAAAGCACCACAGGTGGATGTCAACTCCTTGGTGGAAAGTTGATCAGTTGGAGTAGCAAGAAGCAGAACTCAGTGTCCACTTCTACTGCTGAAGCTGAATATATTGCTGCTGGAAGCTGCTGTGGGCAGATTCTGTGGATGCAGCATCAGCTTGAAGACTATGGGCTTGTGTATAGGAAAACTCCTATTCTGTGTGATAACACAAGTGCCATAGCCATCTCCAACAATCCAGTATTTCACTCAAGAACAAAGCATATTGAAGTCAGACATCACTTCATCAGGGATCACATCCAAAAAGGTAATGTGGAGGTAAGTTTTATTTCCACAAATGAACAGCTTGCAGACATTTTCACCAAACCTCTGGATGAAACAAGGTTTAATTACCTTGTCAGCAAGCTGGGCATGTTAAACAAGAGTGACTAAGTGTCTCTCAACGGTCTAATAATTCGTATGTCTCACACTGCTCAAGTTTCTCTGAACAGCTTAGACAGAACAGGTTATACATGTTCTGTACTTAGTCATTTGTCTGAAAAACTTGAACAGCTTGAACATACAACAGGCTGAACAAAAACAGTTTAACCTGTTTATTCGTCCAGCCTGCTCTGATGGTTCAGTCTTCAACCTGTTCACTTCTTCACACTGTAACTTGTTCATCTATTGAACTCAACCTGTTCTCACAAAGGAGAGCAGGCTGAAGGAACAGTTTGAAGGAAGAACGGCTTGAAGACTGAGAACCTTGTTGACCCTGATCATCACAGGTTTGACCATCAGCGTAGACCAACAGTTTAATTACCTTTCTTCATAATTAAGTTTCTTAAATTATGTTTTATTTAACTTAATTACTGCGGATAATGTATGTTACGTGTGTTAGTGATCAAAAAGGTCAAGTGGTCTGACAATGTTTCTGACATGGACAACCGTTCCGTTTTCCGTTAACAAACATTTCAAATCAAACCGCCCAAATCTT
This sequence comes from Centrapalus pauciflorus, assembly GCA_020465985.1. Lineage (NCBI taxonomy): Eukaryota > Viridiplantae > Streptophyta > Magnoliopsida > Asterales > Asteraceae > Centrapalus > Centrapalus pauciflorus. The sequence continues at coordinate 57,739 of JAANYP010005708.1, read as the reverse complement.
TTCTCTCTCATACACACGACCATTCAAAATCCTATAAATACCACCATACTGTTTCATCTTCGTCTTCCTCATCATTCCCAGAAATTCTCTAGAACCCTAAAATCGACTAAGTGTCTTTTGCTTCCTCAAACCTTCAAATTTCTCAAATGGCTCACAGACCCAATCCCTTTCTACCAGTTTTCGTTGGTGAGGATGTTGTTAAACATCCTTCTGTCACCACGATGCTGACCCTGAAACCCACCAACTACATAGCAAACCTCACAATCCCCAAAAACTATGTGGGGAAGGGTTACGATCAAATGGTGGAATTTCTGCAAGTTCATCCGTTGAACTATGCCCTGACTGCATCTTCTGGTGTCCTGTACCAGGAGATGGTATACGAGTTCTGGTACACCTGCTCTTACAATCCAAACACTAAGGTTATCAGAGGTACTATTCTCAATGGGACTCAAACCATTGAGATTACAGTCGATCTTTTGAGGGAAGTTCTTCATCTTCCAGTGGCTGAGAACTATGATCTCCCTCAGCCTGAAAATGAGCAAATGGGCAATCTGCTACGCTTCTGTGGTGTGGCAGAACCCAAGGTTGGAACTACTTTGTACAGGAAGGAGTTATCACCTACTTACAACTTCTTATTTGCCTCTGTGGCAATGTCATTCAGCAGCAAGGTTGGTTCCTTTGACCAACTTAGTAGAGATGAAGTGCCTATAGTCCTTCAGCTGGTGGATGGGACTACACTTGACATGGCCAAATGGATCTTCTTGAACATGAAGAACCTGGTACAACAAGAGCCAAGACCAGCAGCTGTCAGATATCCCAGGTTCCTGAGTCTCATCTTCTGCCATGTCTGTGGTGAGCATCTATATCTCTCTCAACCCCTACTTAAAACTGCTGCATTCCCTGTGATAGGGAATAGGGTGTTTCATACTCCTGTACTGGAAAATGAGCCTCCTCTCTCAACACCAATGAGGAGGCTGTTGGGTTTAGTGGAAGGACCCTCTGCTGTGAGGGTGGATCCAGTCACTGCTGCTCCCGGTGGAAAATCCAAAGCCAGGTCTAAGTTGGTAAAAAGGACCTTGGCAGCTGAAGCTGGGCCTGCTAAAAAGAAGGCCAAAACAGCTCAAGCTGAGTCTGCTCCCTTAGCCTCTGTGGCTGAGGAAGAGCAGATTCCTCACCCTGGCTCATTTGTTGAGCCTGAAGCCTTTGTGGCTGGTGCCTCTGTGGCACAAGAGACTATGGAACAGTCCAGCCCCACTGTTCCTGACCCAGTCTCCCATCCAGTCCAAACAGATCCCCTCTCCTCTCCACAATCACCCACTTCATCCATCCGTTATCAAAGAAAATCATTAGCCAAAAAGAAACTAGCCCAGAAAACAGTCTCCTCTGTTCCCTCTCAACAGGGTTCAGTTGTAAAAGAAGCAACCCAAGCTGCCTCTCCTATTTTGGGAGAAGGTTCAGCTCATTTGGAGCCTGCTTCACTCCAGCCTGAGTCACCCTTGAGTCAGCCTAGACCCTCTGGTTCCTCCCAACAGGAACCAGTTGTACAAATGGAGATACCCACATCAACTATCCCAGCCTCCCAACAGGCTGAGGATATTGAAAGACAGGAGCCCTCTCCACTCCACACTGAGTCCACACTGTCCCCCACTCATATCTCCTTACACCCTGAGTCTGCACGAGGTGCCCACGCTGCTGATATAGACCAATCAGCAGCTCAGCCTCAAACTTCTGTTCCCCATGATTCAGCTGTTCAACACCAAACAGCTGCTGAGGGACCAACAACACAAGCTGATGAACCTCAGGGATCATACCATCCCTCTGGTGAGGCTGATCCCTCAATGCAAATTCCATCAGCAGGTTTCACCACTGCTGATGTTGAAATGCATATCCCATCTCCCCATGATGAGGTGCCTTTAGACCAAGGCACTGCAGAGGGAACCACCACTGGTCTTCATGAGGGTGCTACAACACAAGCAGAATCTGAGAGGCCCCAAACATCATCTCCTTCTCCTAATGATGCAGCTACAGCCGCTGCTGAAGGACCCCTTGATCCCTCTAACCTGGGCCACCTTACTTTTGCCCAGGCTATGGAACTATTGTCCAAAGTTTCTCTTCCTTCTCCCTCTCATCCTCAAACACCAGCCTCATCATCCTCTTCTCCATCTACTCACTCCAAACAGTCCACCCATACACCACCATCTCCCAAAGACCTGCCTTTGAAGGATCAGCTTTCATTGCTGACCAACAAAGTTGGTTCTTTGGAACATACCATGCACTCCCTACCATCCATAATCTCAGACTCTGTGTCTGAGCAGATCAAAGGATTCTTTGATACGTTTAAAGAATCCTTCCCAGTTACTTCACAAGCTGACCACTCTCCACAGCTGCTTGCACTCACTGCACAGCTGCAAAATGTAACCAACTCTCTTTCCTCTATCCTCTCCTCACAACAGGACTCTGTGTCCTCTATGACAGCTATTCCTCAACAGCTGTCCTCTCTCCTCACTTCCTGTAATACTACCATTCCTTCCACATTGGCCAGCCTGAACACTCTTATAGGCTCTCTATCAAATTCTGTGTCATCAAACCTTGCTGATGTGCAAGATTCTCTTGAACTTCATCTTGCACAGCTCCAAAGTTTGTTGTTCACAGCTTCTGATAGAGACAACATTGTTAAGCTGACCACTTTTGCTGATTCCCATTCTTCTTCTCTTCAAAACTGTCTTTCCCAGCTTGGTGAGGTGAAGGACAACTTGGCTTACTTAGTGAACAGCCTTGTTGGTCCTAAACCTCCCAAACCTGCTGGCAAGCCTGCTGACTTTGTGTCTTCAGGCAGACCAGGGGTTGAAGTCGCTGCATCATCTCCTTCAAAGGGGGAGAAATCATCTGCCTCGAAGACTAAGTCTAAGGGGGAGAAGATTCCTTCTCCTAAGGAGATACCAGTGTCTGCAACCCAAACTGATCAACCAGCAGAAACAGGTGCAGCTGAAGGTGCTTCCCAAGCTGCTATGCCTACTCAGGCTGGCTCTCCAAACCCTGCTCAGTCTAAGGGGGAGGAAGTCATTCCTGAGGACAGGCCTAGCAGCAAAAGGAGGCACCTTATTCTTTCAGAGGAAAAAGAAGAAGAAGAAGAAGAAGAAAGTATTCCTGAAGCTGCTGTCCCTAAAGCAGCAGCTAAAGGAAAAGAAAAGGCAGCGGTGGATCCTATTGAGCAGAAACAGGCAGAAACTCAGTTTCACAAAGCCAGAGCCAAAGAGATGGGCCTCCCTATGCACAAATACTTTGAGTTTAGGGAAGAACAACTTAAGGCTCTGGAAGAGTTAAGAAAAGAAGAACAATCTGCCAAAGCTGCTAAGTCTCTTGCCCTCCAAGAAGCAAAGAAAATAAAAATGTCTACCTTGGAGGTGCAAAAGAAAATAATGGAAGCTGCCAAGCAATCAGCAGGAGAAAAAGGGAAGGAAGTGGAAAAAGGTACTCAGGTCTCAGTGACCAAATCAACAGTACCTTCTGCCAGAGCCAAATTCCATTTTGACAACTTGGCCAAAAAGAAATTTCATGATGTTGCTACTAGAAGGCTGGCCAAGGAAGGAATTGTCAAAGCTGTTCCCATATCAAGAAAAGGCACTCAGTGGAAACTTCAGATCACAAGGATGGGTGCAACAGGCCCTGAATTGGAATCATATGATCACGCTGATGTGGCTCAAATGGGTTACAGGGAATGGGTGGAACTGGCAGTTGCCCTGAGCCAGTCTAAGTCAGAAACGGCTAAGACTATCAGGGCATACATAAAGAAGCTGATGGAGAGAGTGAGTGAGTTGGGCCTGATCCCTAAAGAAGTCAAAGAGGGTGTCTCTGTGATATCCCCTAAAATCAAGGCCAGAAGGAAAAAGAGAGATTCAGAGCTGGAAGAACTCCTTATGATGATTGAACAAGGAGATTATGCTGTGGAAATTAAAGGAGTTGACCACAGCCTGCCTGAAGGAGTTGAATTTGAAGATGGCAAAGTGATTGAAGAGCCTGAGTTAGGGGCATTTTTTGTGGATCCCTTATCTCAGAAGAAATGTTTTCAAAGAGCTTCTGACCTACACAAAGTTGGTCTTAAGCAGCTTGCAGCCTTCAGAATTGCCACCTCCTTCAGTCAGTCCAGCCAATGGAGAGCAGCTGTCTGGGAAGAGCTGAAAGGATTTTATGACAGAGGTGAGCTCCAAAGTTCTAACTTTATGTTTCTTACAGCTGAACTTGAAGAACATGAAGAAACAAGGGAAGAACTTTTAAAAAGATTCAAAGAAGGGATGCCACCCCCTGTCGAATGAAGTCCTCCTGCCATCTGGGTAGGTGAAGAATGGAAGCTGTCCATTAGTTGGACAGGCTTGCCATTATCTGCTCCCGTCTCAAACAGTCCAAATCTTGTACATAAGTTGTACACTCTGTACATTAGTTGTACACAATTACATTAGTTGTAATTTTTTATTTTTTTACATTAGTTGTAAAATACATTAGCACATTAGTTGTACTTTTGTAAGAACATATGTTGTTCAAGTATAGTCAAGAATCAGTGTATATATAAACTGATCTTTTACTTTACTGTAATGTTGTAATTTTATTTCAGCAAATGTACTGTAAAAATATATAGTGATTTTTGACAAAACCAGCTTGGACTGGTTATTGCAAATAGGGGGAGATTGTTAGGCACAAAAAGGCCTCAGTCAAACCTGCTCTACATCTGAGGGGGAGATTTTATAATCAAACCTGTTGATACATTTGTAGGTTGAATTTAAGGCCTGTTATATGCCTTATTGAAACCTGAAAATGATTTGCAATATCAGTCTAAAGCTGTTCTATACGTTGCATGTGTTGCAACCAAAACAGTTTGTCCAAGCTAATCAGTCTGCTGATCAGGCTGGACATAAACTGTCTACGCTGCTCTACACTGTTGAGCAGCTTGGGCATTTTTAAAAGTGTTCTGTTCTTTGTGAACAGAACCTGTTCTTTGTAAACAGGCTAAACACTTTATGGAATTTGTTTCCAAGTCATCATGTATTGTTTTTAACTACCAGATCAGTTTACACAGTTGAAGACAAAGTGGAAAGCAGAACCGCTCAGCCTGCCCAAGCTGTTCTGTTACATGAAGACAAACGGATATTTGAAAAAGGGTGACAGACCTTTTTCTTATATCAAAATAGGCCTTTACAAGGAAGAAAGACGCAAAGTTGACATTCCTAAAATGGTTAAAGGCAATGCAACAGTAGAAAGTAAAAAGACAAAAGTTCTGCACAAGAGAAGGCAAGTCTGCTTTTCAGAAAAGTGCAGAAAAGTTATATTGTCTTTTCAAACAAGACTTCTCCTTTTTCATTCTGCCCAATGAAGATGTTTCTCTTAGATCCTCTAAGTGAGTATAAAAGGAAGCTTCTAAGGTCAGAAAGAATGTGAAGAAAGCTAAGTGCTTAAACCAAGAGTGAACGTGCAAGTGTGATATTCATGCATGCAAATCTTCTGTAAACAAGCTTCTGTGTGTCTAAGCTGTTTACCAAAGCTGTTCCTTAAAGTCTTGTAAAATACAGTGAGTGCATCTTAGTGAGTGTGTTCATTGTAATCTAGTGTGAGTGTGTCTTAGACTAGAAACCATACTGTTGTATTCTGTCATCTCAGCTTGAACAATTCCGCAGTCAAGCTTGTTTGTAATTAACATTTGTTGATAATACATACAAACATTGAGAAAAAGAGTGTGTAGTTTTTAAATACTGTATTCACCCCCCCCTCTACAGTTTATTACTATATACTTTGGGAACCTTTCGGGACCTACAGAAGATTATGGGCTTGTGTATAGGAAAATTCCTATTCTATGTGATAACACAAGTGCCATAGCCATTTCCAACAATCCAGTTTTTCATACAAGAACAAAGCATATTGAAGTCAGACATCGCTTCATCAGGGATCACATCCAGAAAGGTAATGTGGAGGTAAGTTTTATTTCCACAAATGAACATCTTGCAGACATTTTCACCAAACCTCTGGATGAAACAAGGTTTAATTACCTTGTCAGCAAGCTGGGCATGTTAAACAAAAGTGACTAAGTGTCCTCAAAAGTCTAAAACTGTGTATGTCTCACACTGATCAAATTTTTCCGAACAGCTTAGACAGAACAGGCTCTGCGTGTTATGTACTTAGCCATTTTTCTGAAATCCTTGATCAGCTTGAACATACAACAGGCTGAACACACAGTTTACTTGTCCAGCCTGATCTGCTGGTCCATTCTTCACTCTCATTCCCTCACACTGACTTACAAGATATTATCTTGTAACCTATTCAACTATTGGACACAAACTGTTCCTACATAGTTGGACAGGCTGAGGGAACAGCTTGACGAATGAACAGCTTGTGATGACTCTGCTCATCACAGGTTTGACCAACCGCTTAGACCAACAGTTTTAATTACCTTTCTTCAAACTTAAGTTACTTAATTAATGTTTTTATTTAACTTAATTACTGCGGATAATGTGGGTTACATGGGTTAGTGATTAAAAAGGGCTCAAGTGGTCTGACAAACGGTCTGACATGGACAACCGTTCTGTTTTCCGTTAACGACTTTTTCAAATCAACCACCCAAAACTTTCTCTCTCATACACACTCACATTCAAATCCTATAAATACCTCATACTGTTTCATCTTCGTCTTCCTCACTACTATCATCTGCCCTCTAAGAACCCTAAATATTCGACTAAGTGTCTTGTGCTTCTGTTACTTTCTCTACTCCTAAAATGGCTCACAGAAATAACCCCTTCCTACCAGTGTTTGTTGGTGATGATGTGCAGAAGCATCCATCAGTCACCACAATGCTAACCCTTAAACCCACAAACTACATTGCCAACCTTACAATCCCCAAAAACTATGTGGGAAAGGTTACAATCAAATGGTGGAGTTTCTGCAAGTTCATCCGTTGAACTATGCTATGACTGCTACTCCTGGTGTCCTGTACCAGGAGATGGTGTACGAGTTCTGGTACACTTGTGCCTACAACCCCAACACCAAAGTCATCAAGGGGACTATTCTCAATGGGACTCAGACCATTGAGATTACAGCTGATCTTCTCAGGGAGGTTCTTCATCAACCCATTGCTGAATCATACGACATGCCCCAGCCTGAAAATGAGAAAATGGGAAATTTGCTATGCTTCTGTGGTGTAGCAGAACCCAAAATTGTAGCAACATTGTATGGGAAGGACTTGTCTCCTACCTACAGCTTTCTGTTTGCCTCAGTGATGATGAGCTTCAGCAGCAATGTTGGTTCATTTGACCAACTGAGCCGTGATGAAGTCCCCATAGTCCTACAGCTGGTGGATGGGACTACCATTGATATGGCTAAGTGGATATTTCTGAACATGAGGAACCTGGTGCAACAAGAGCCAAGACCAGCTGCTGTCCGATATCCCAGGTTTTTGAGTCTCATATTCAGACACATTTGTGGTGAGTATCTGTACAACTCTCAGCCCTTACTTCATACTGCTGCATTCACTGTAATAGGGAATAGAGTTTTCTACACTCCTGTACTCCCAAATGAGCCTCCTCTATCCACACCAATGAGGAGGTTGTTAGGATTGGTGGAAGGACCCTCTGCTGTGAGGGTGGATCCAGAAGCTGCTGCTCCCACAAGAAAATCCAAAGCCAGGTCCAAACTTGTTAAGAGGACCCTGGCAACTGCTGAAGCTGGGCCTGTGAAAAAGAAGGCCAAAACAGCTCAGTCTGAGTCTGCTCTCTTAGCCTCTGTGGCTGAGGGGGAGCAGGCTCCTCACCCTGAAGCCTCTGTGGCTGGTGCCTTTATGGCACCTGAGACTATGGAACAGACCAACCCACCTGTTTCTGACCCAGTCTCAAAACCTGTCCTGTCTGAACCCCTCATCACCTCTCCCCAATCACCCACTTCATCCATTCACTATCAACGAAAATCCATCTCCAAAAAGAAATCAGCCAAAACAACCACCTCCTCTGTTCCCTCCCAACAGGGTTCAGTTGTAAGAGAAGCAACTCCTGCTGCCTCTCCTATATTGGGAGAAGGTTCAGCCCAATTGGAGCCTGCTTCATTCCAACCTGAGTCTACCCAGAGTCAGCCTAGACCCTCTGGTTCCTCCCAACAGGAACCAGTTGTACAAAAGGAGATAACCACCTCAACTATTCCAGCCTCCCAACAGGCTGAAAATATTGAAAGACAGGAGTCCTCTCCACTCCATACTGAGTCCACATTGTCCCCCACTCAAATCTCCTTACACCCTGAGTCTGCATGAGGTGCCCACGCTGCTGGTATAGACCAATCAGCAGCTCAGCCTCAAACTTCTGCTCCCCATGATACAGCTGTTCTACACCAAACATTTGCTGAGGGACCAACAACCCAAGCTGATGAACCTCAAGGATCATACCATCCCTCTGGTGAGGCTGCTCCCTCCATGCAAACTCCATCAGCAGGTTTCACCACTGCTGATGTTGAAATGCATATCCAATCTCCCAATGATGAGGTGCTTTTCCACCAAGGCACTGCAGAGGGAACACCCACTGGCCTTCATGAGGATGTTACAACACAAGCAGCATCTGAAAGGCCCCCAACATCAACCCCTTTTCCTGATGAAGCAGCTACAGCCGCTGCTGAGGGACCCTTTGACCCCTCCAAGCTGGGCCACATTACTTTTGCCCAGGCCATGGAGCTTCTCTCAAATGTTCCTTTTCCCTATCCATCACATCCACATACACCAGCCTCCTCATCATCTTCTCCATCTACCCAATCTAAGCAGTCCACCCATACACCTCCATCTCCTAAAGACCTACCTTTGAAGGATCAGCTTTCTCTGCTGACCAACAAAGTTGGTTCTTTGGAAACTACTATGACCTCTCTACCCTCTATTATTTCAGACTCTGTGTCTGAACAGCTTAAGGGGTTCTTTGATTTGTTCAAAGACTCCTTCTCTGCTACTCCACAAACAGATAATTCTCCACAGCTGTTAACACTCACTGCACAACTGCAAAATGTGTCCAACTCCCTCTCCTCTATTCTTTCACTGCAACAGGACTCTGTGTCCTCAATGACAGCCATTTCTCAACAGCTGTCATCTCTCCTAACTTCTTGCAACACTACTTTTCCTACTACTCTGGCCAGCTTGAACAACCTCATTAGCTCCTTATCAAATTCTGTGTCATCAAACTTTGCTGATGTGCAAGACTCTCTCGAATTACATCTTGCACAGCTTCAAAGTTTGTTGTTCACTGAGTCTGATAGGGAAAATATTGTTAAGCTGACCTCCCTTGCTGATACCCAATCCTCTTCTCTTCAGTCCTGTCTTACCCAACTTGCAGAGGTGAAGGACAACTTGGCATTCTTAGTGAATAGCCTTGTTGGCCCCAGGCCTGCTGCCAAAACTGCTGGCAAGCCTGATGACTTTGTGTCTTCAGGCAGACCGGGTGTTGAAGGTGCTGGTCCATCTCCTCAAAGGGGGAGAAGTCGTCTGCCTCTAAGACTAAGTCTAAGGGGTAGAAAACTTCTTCTCCTAAGGAGAAACCAGTGCCTGCAGCACAAACTAGTCAACGAGCAGGAGCTTCAACAGGTACACTGGAGGGTGCCTCCCATGCTGCTCAGCCTACTCATGTTGAATCTCCAATCCCTGCTCAGTCTAAGGGGGAGGAATCCATTCCTGAGGGAAGGCCAAGTAGTAGAAGGAGGCATCTAATCTTAGAGGAAGAAGAAGAGGAGGAAAGTCCTGAAGCTGCTACCACTACAGCAGCTAAAGGAAAAGAAATAGCAGAAGTTGATCCTATACAGCAGAAAGCAGCAGAAATCAAATTCCACAAAGCCAGGGCCAAAGAAATGGGTCTTCCTATGCACAAATATTTTGAGTTTAGAGAAGAACAGCTTCAAGCCCTGGAAGTTCTTAGAAAAGAAGAAGAATCTGCCAAAGCTGCCAAATCATTTGCACTTCAAGAAGCAAAGAAAGTTAAAATGTCTACTCTGGAAGTGCAAAAGAAAATATTGGAAGCTGCCAAGGGATCAGCAGGGGAGAAGGAAGCAGAAAAAGAAAAAGATACTCTGGTCTCAGTGACCAAGCCTACAGTGCCTCATGCAAGAGCTCAGTACCATTTTGACAACTTGGCAAAAAAAAAAAATTCAAGATGTTGCTGAAAGAAGGCTTGCCAAGGAAGCAATTGTCAAAGCTGTCCCTATATCAAGAAAAGGCGGTCAGTGGAAGTTGAAAATAACAAGGATGGGTGCAGCAGGCCTAGAATTAGAAACATATGACTACACAGACGTAGCACAGATGGGGTACAGAGAATGGATTGAGCTGGCAGTTGCTCTGAGTGAGTCAAAGTCAGAAACGGCTAAGACAATCAGGGCATATGTCAAGAAACTGATGGAGAGAGTAAAGAACCTTGGCCTGATCTCCAAAGAAGTTAGTGAAGGTGTCTTTGTGACACATCCAAAAATTAAGGCCAGGAGGACAAGGAAGGATACTGAAATGGAACTACTCCTTGCACTGATTGAGCAAGGCGATTATGCCATTGAAATGAAAGGAGTTGATCACAGCCTGCCTAGTGGAATAGAGTTTGAAGATGGCAAGATCATTGAAGAGCCTGAGCTGGGGGCATTTTTTTTAGATCCCTTATCTCAGAAGAAATGCTTTCAAAGAGCTTCAGATCTATACAAAGTGGATCTGAGACAACTTGTGGCCTTCAGACTTGCAGTTTCATTCAGGCAGTCTAGTAAGTGGAGAGCAGCCGTCTGGGATCAGCTCAGAGGCTTCTTTGAGAGAGGTGAACTTGAAGATCCCAAGTTCATGATAATAAGAAGTGAAGTTCAAGAACTTGAGGAAACAAGGGAAGAGCTGGAAAAGATGTTTCAGAGTCCCCCTCCAGTGTGATGAAGTCCATCTGCCATCTGGGCAGGTGAAGAATGGAAGTTGTCCATCAGTTGGACAGGCTTACCATTTTTTGCTCCTAACAAAAACAGTCCAATGTACATTAGTTGTACTCTATTTTACATATGTTGTAATTTCCTTTTACATTAGTTGTAATATACATCTGTACATCAGTTGTACTTTTGTAAGAACATGTGTTGTTCTAATGTAATCAAAAATCAGTATATATATATAAACTGATCTTTTACTTTATGTTGATGTTGTAATTTTGTTTCAACAAATGTACTGTAAAAATATATAGTGACTTTTGATAAGGCCAGCTTAGACTGGGTATTGCAAATAGCGGGAGATTGTTATGCACAAAAAGGCCTCAGTCAAACCTGCTCTGCATCTGAGGGGGAGATTATTAATCAAACCTGTTGATGCCTTTGAAGGTTGAATTTAAGGCCTGTTATATGCCTTATTGAAACCTGAAAATGATTTGCAATATCAGCCTAAAGCTGTTCTATGTGTTGCATGTGTTGTAACAAAGGCAGTCTTGCCCAAGCTGTTCAGTCTGCTGAACAGGCTGGACATAAACTGTCTACGCTGCTCTACACTGATGAGCAGCTTGGGCAGTTTACAAGTGTTCTGTTCTTTGTGAACAGAACCTGTTCTTTGTGAACAGGCTAAGCACTTTATGGAATGTGTTTCCAAGTCCTCATGTATTGTATTTGACTACAAGATCAGTTTACAAAGTCGAAGACAAAGTGGAAATCAGAACTGCTTAGCCTGCCCAAGCTGTTCTGTTACATGAAGACAAATGGTTATTTGAAAAAAGGTGACAGACCTTTTTCTTATATCATAATAGGCCTTTACAAGGAAGAAAAACACAAAGTTGACCGTCTTCTCATCATTCTGGGTCAGAATTAAGGGAAGAGAATTACTGAAGCTGGCTGGCTTGAAATTGAAAGAAAGGTCGCTTCAAGAAGCTATGCCGGATCCTTTCGTTGTTCTCTCGCTCCTCTCCCAACTCGTGAACTTAGCCGATACAAAGCTATATGATAGCACCCAATATTTTCCGATTCGGCGGTTCGATCTATGATTTATCATTCATGGCCTTCGATGAAAGCCTTCATGTCAGCCTTCTCGCCCATTGCGTTGAATCTAGCACGAGACCAGTTTCAGACTAGACCCCTTCTGTCTTTAGATAGGGCCTATTGTTGATTTACTTTACCTCGAGAAATCCTGTGAAAAACACGATCGCCTGCCAGTGGAAGGTTTTCTGCGTTCAGTCTCTTAATTATGAGTTACTCTTTGAACCCCGGGGAGGTGGTAAATCCCAAACCACATGCTGAGGCTACAAACCCGCCACCTCATGTGCCAAAGTAAAACGGTTGTTCTTCCTTCCCCGCTCCCTCTTTTTCGACATATGCGGCGGCGGGTTACCAGAGAAGAGGGGAGTCAAGGAGGAGTTAATACCCGGTTAGCCCCTAGCTTTATGGCAGCCGAAGAGTAGCAGGCATTGGCTCTTTGCTATAAAAAAGATTCTGATCTAAGTGGTCTTATTCTGTGTCCCGTGCTAGGAAGCATTACTCCTCTTTTCATTCCAAATTCAAGAATACGACCGATACGATTGATTGGTCTGTGCGCCTCTCTTATTACTTTTTTGTATTCCCCTGTTCTTCGGATACAATTCGATCCTTCTACGGCGCGCCTTTTCAATCAATCTCCGGCCGCTCCGCTATTGGTGCGAGCTGTAAGGAGTCTTGATCTCGAGTCAAGCTGGGGCGTCATCTGTCTTTTAAGTTAAGTCATTTGTATGTGAAGCCTCCTACTACTAAACAAAATAAGTATACTACTTCGTAAGGTGCCAGCCAGTTAGTTATACCCTTTAAATAAAAAAGTTGACATTCCTTATTTGGTTAAAGGCAATGCAACAGTAGACAAAGTGAAAAGACAAAAGTTCTGCACATGTGAAGACAAGTCTGCTTTTCAGAAAAGTGCAGAAAAGTTATGTTGTCTTTTCAAACAAGACTTCTCCTTTTTCATCTCGTCCAATGAAGAAGCTTCACTTAGATCCTCTAAATGGGTATAAAAAGAAACTTCCAAGGATTGATCGATTAAGCCAAAAAGCTAAGTGCTGAAAACAAGAGTGAACGTGCATTCAAAGTGTGTCTTTCATGCATGCAAGTCTGCTTGAGTAAAACAGTACTCAGTGTCTAAGCTGTTCTTATTCAAGCTGTTACTCAGAGTCTTGTAAACACAGTGAGTGATTCTTAGTGAGTGTATTCATTGTAATTAGTTTAAGTCAGTCTTAGACTAGTTAGATATACTGTTGTATCTGTCATCTCAGCTTGAACCTTTCCGCATTCAAGCTTGTTTGTAATTAACATTTGTTAATAATACATACAGACATTGAGAAAATTGTGTGTAGTGTTTGAAGTGCTGTATTCACCCCCCCTCTACAGCTTAAAGCTATACTCTTGGGATATCTTTTGGGACCTACAGAACCTACGACCCTCAAAACGTCCGCTTTGAGAAACCCCTCAATACGGATTTCCCTGAAATACCCCAAAACACCAATAATGGCAAACCACCTAGGTTTCTCATAGAGCGTACCTTAAAAGATGTCGACTTTGAAGATTTTGATATTATAGAATCATTTGAGCGTTTGGGGTGTGCTAGAGTTGTCATGTGGGAATTGCCATATATCCATACTAGTTTAATCCAACATTGGTTCACCACGATGCGTAGGATTGAGAAATCTGAGGATCACGAGTTTGAATTAGTGGGGATGGTGGGGAATAAAGAGGTATCAATTTCTAGAGAAAAATTGTATGTTGAATTCCTTATTGACACTGAGACACCTCGTCCTAGAGAATTCTGGACATTGACTAATACCCAGTGGGATAGAATGCGTAAGGTTAATAAGTGGACTAATCAATGGGATCATATGATATCTAACGTTTTGCAATTCCTATTAGAACTGCCTGGACTTACACTGCTTTCAATAGAGGTGATTTGTGCCCTTTGGCCAAGGTCATGTGTAAGCTAGTCATTTTTAACATACTTCCATGTCACCAAGACACAACTTACGTGAGACCTCAAGAAATTTTCCTAGTACACGCATTAATAACTGGATACCCAACCGTGTCATTAGGATATATTATTATGCAAAATCTGTGGGAGTGTCATGTCTTAGTTCAGGGAATAAATTACCCTCATTGTTGAATGCTGACTGAATTGTTCGTTATAGAAAAGGCAGTGTCCGAAGAGTTGCCCATAAGTTTCCTTAACCCGAATACCACGTGGTTTACAAGGATTACTATGGTAGGGTTGGTATTTGAGCGTACTGAGATAGGATTCCAAATTCGTTGTCCTAAGTTTGCTAAAGTGACCCAAATCCCGTTAAAAGCCCCTGAACTCACGCCTAAAGGAAAAAACAATAAAGGAAAAGCCAGAATGGAAGTCGACGAGGAAGACCAGAGACCATGGAAGAGGGTCGAGACTATTGATATTGTTTGGGACCAAGTTCATAAACTGAAGGAGATAGTTGGAGATTTGGTGAACACAAAGAATGTGCTGCTTAAAGAGATCAAGACGCTTCGAGAAAGCCATAAGAAGAACGATCAGCTGTTTCAAACACATTCTGACTGGCTCACCAATCTCCTGATAACAGTTGGCGAATTGGAAGAGATCGTCGCTCCTCCGGCAGGCTTTTGATTTTATTTTATTTGAGTATTATGGTTTGATTGTGCGTGATAAACACTAAAGTTGGTTTGATTTATTTCTGATGTGGTTGGTTTGGTTTGTTTGTTTATTTTATTTGGATTGTAATCGTACTTTATTTTTATTTTTAAGGTGTGATGTTTTATTTTAAGTTGAATTATAAAAGTTGAATTTTGTTTGTTTATTATTTAGTTGTTTAAATTTAATTGTTATGAATAAGGAATGAGTACCAATCTATCTCTCTATGTTCTTAACGGATGAATTAATTTTAATGTAATGAGGACGTCACAAAGGTCTAAGTTGGGGAGGGTAGGTTATAACGATAAGATTAATTAATTTAGCCCTCACAAAAAAATTTTAGACTACATTTTATGCCAACAATTAAAGAGATTTACAGCCCCGCGTACCAAAACAGTAAAAATTTCAAAAATCAGCAGAGTTGGGCACAGAGGGGGGCGCAAGCCTGCGCTGGCCCTGCGTCTAGTCGAGTTTAAATCCAGATTTGAGCTTCAGTTGGCACTTCCACAAACCCTAGAAGCTTTAGCCTACGCTTGGTATGCGGCCATCCTCCAAAAAAACCTCACTTTTGTGCCAAAAATTAGCTAATCTAAGCCATAAAACACCCACATTTTCATATATATCAAAGATCTAGGCTAGAAATCACCTCTTTATGGGTAAATTCATCATTTTGAAGGATTTTTGGGTGGAGAAAGTGGTGAAGAAAAAGGCTAGATTATTACAAAGTTTAGCTTCCAATCACCAAGGTTAGTGTTTTTATTAAGCAAATGCAACTTATTTTTGAGCAAAAATGAAAGCTTCAGCTTCATGGTCATCCATGGAGTTTTCATGGTGATTTTGACTTTTTAGAGTTAAAGTATGTGAAATTACATGAATTTGATGATAGCCTTGATATATGTTTTATGAGATATGTGTTTATTTGATGTTTTAGTTAATTTATCATGGTTAATTTCTAGAAATTAATTTGGATTTATAAAGTTAGTTGCCTAAATGTGCGTATAATGTTAAAATTATAAAACTTGGGTGATTAGCTAGAAATTAATTTCATTTGCTAAATGGATTTTATTGATATATGATATATGTTTAATGCTTAAAATAATGGCAAATTATAGAATTGTAAGGTCACCTCTAGTACGGATCTGATCTTTACGCGACACCGTCCAACGAGTGCGAAATCCTCGTTAGCGGTTTAACGGATCTATCACACACGGAAACTGAAGACGAACACTATGATAGCCGATACAACGAATGACCCGACATGTGTATTTCTCTGAAAGACTCTCTGAAATCACTCAAGTTTGTACGTGCACTAATACGAGCTCTGATCACTAATTTCTGAAAAAGTCACTTAATAAAACGGATTAACACATAATTATATCAGTTAAGTTCGAACTTAACTGATAAAGTTCGTTTAGGCCCAAGCCCACAAACTTGTCCAATGACCTTCGAACTTAGTTCCACTAAGTCCAAATCCCAGCCTTTGAACTTATTGTAGAACTTATTCTAGAACTTAGCTTTGAACTTATCATACAAATGTAAACATCATACAAAATCATGATCAAACATATATAACTTGTATTTGCAAAGCCTGATCTATTACAAGAGACTATCTACTATATACCTAGACTGCTATCGTCACACAGAGTTTATCAACAGACTCCCCCTTGACGATAACTTCTAGTTAGATATTCATTAACCTATAGAATTAGGCTTATTCAAAAATACTAACAGCATGAAGTCCCTGTTCGACGCAAACCTTTACAACATTCAGATATTTTCTGCCTTCAGTCTTCAAATGCGAATCAAAAGAGATTTTTTGAACATGAAGCTTGAGCAGATCATCTTTAGATAAGTTGACCAGGTGAAGGGATCATACACTTTCAGAATTACCTTTTCTCTAACATCTTCCATAACTGCTTCACCCGTCTCACTGTCCACATACCACCAGTTGAGATTGCCTAAGACGTCTTGAGGCATTGGCTTTAGAGGTACTTTCTTCAGACATCTAACTGGCTTGTAGTACATCTTCATCTAAGGCCTGCCAGTTAGAGGATCTATTCTCGTATGGTCCATTACCCTCTTGCCTACACGTGGATTGAGTCTCTCAAATTTTCTAGACCTCCCTTCCCTTCGGACAATCATAGCAATCAGCGTAGGGATCGTCTCTAATGTTGATGAGCTCTTTCCAATGAAATGCCTTTATCTCACACTTAGGCAATGAGTTAAAGTCCTTCAATCTCCTCCTCAGATACTGGAGTCCATCTTTTCTCTTAATTATGAAGAGCTGCAATTCTCGATTAAAGAACCAGCTAAGTATGTTTCCGGACAGCTTTCCAGCACTAGGCACCTTTATCTTTTCTTTCAAGGACAATGCCTTCTTCTTTTCTTCTGTTCTGAGCCACAATTTTCTCTTTTCTTCATTTATAGGCTCCCTATCAGTCCCTTCAAACTCTGATTCAACATTTAAAGCAGCTTTAATCGCTTTGATGTCAATCACATTCTGTTCTGCAGTCGTATACGCCTCAGTGATAGCATGTTGCTGGATAACAATCTCATCAGCCTCATCTTCCTCATCAACTATGACTTCATCATCTGACTTCCAGTCTGTAATGTCTTCTGGAACGAATTCCCCTTCTTCAATATCTTCTAACTCATCTTTGAAATCGAAATTCATATCCTCATCATCATCTAGATCTTCTAAGGCTCCGATCATTTCCTGTTCGACGAACTCTGCTGCTTCGGTAGCCTTGCCTTTCTCTTGACCTGATCTAGATGATCCAGGCTCCCCCCGAAGGTCAGCTTGCTGAGCAGTCTCTTGTGGATGATTTGCTAGCTCACTTTCTTTTTGAGTACTTTGGTCACCTCCCTCATCATCACCATCTCTCCTAACTTCCCTCAACTCATCGCCCCCGCAGCTACTCTCGCCCTGAGCTTGTAGATCTTTCAATATTTGCTCGACCAAGGTCTCAAGAGTTAGAAGTTGAGATTGCTGGGCTGACATTGTTTCTTGTTGAGTAGCCACTTGAGTTTGAAGCTGAGCATTCTGTTGTTCCAAACGTGAGTTGTGTTGCTGGAGCTCGTTCACAGCTTGTGAGAGTTGAAAGATTTGGACTGTCTGGAAATCTACTTTTCCTTTCAACTCTGAGAATCGTTGATTATTAGTAAATGCAACGGAAGTTGATGAAGTCGAAGTTGATGGAATCGAAGTTGATGTGGACGGAGCGGTGGTTGCAGCAGATGGAATGGCAGTAGAAGTAGATGGAGCTCCCTGGCTTATGCATTGACGCTTCGCCCTCTGTTGAGTAGCAATCACTGCCTCTTCTTCCAAGATAAAATCTGCATCTCCTTCATCTTCATCTCGTAGTGCCGGACAAGTTAATTTTTGTCTGCTTACCACGAGCCTAGACCCATGTCTTGCAAAAGAGGTGGTTGGATTAGCAGCTTCCCGTTCCTCTTCTTCTGCACTAGAGTCTGACTCAGATTCAGAAGCGGTCTCCACATGACCTTCGGCTTCTTCACGACTCTCTGTTCCTTCAGATGTAGCTACCGTTGGCTGATATTCGTCAATTTCCCTGAAAATGTCATCCATATCAGTAGGCGGCTGCAAAATATCCTGAACCAGCTGCTCCACTATATTTTCTTGAGCTGCTGCGCCTTGCTCAAAGATCTCTTGCAAAGTTTGCGCCCTTTGGTCAGTCTGGAGTCCCGATGTGGACGGTCCAGCTGGCGCTGTCGATGATCTTGAATGAGTAGCTTCTCTAGCAGCCGGTGCTCGCTGTGCCGGTGCTTGTTACGGTGGAGGTTGTTGCTGAGGAGCATCCACTATCCATTCACCTCCCTCTGGAGCAACAAACTCTGAATCTATGACTGCTTCAAAAAGCGGAGCCACTTGGGGGCTTACCTGCTCTGCCCTTCGTGCATTATGGGATTGGCAGTCAGCAAATATTCTTTTATCGATGACAGCTACTCCAGTTTGCTATGGCAGCGTCGGTAATTCAGGCAAAATGCCTTATTATCATCATGATAAACCTTGGGTATATTAAAAACCTTTCACGTGTTGGAGCAGAGATTTGGTGTACAAACTCCCCAAAGAACATCTCGGAAAAGCTAAACGGCTTGTTGTAAACCAGAGATATCATCGCCGATTGAAGCTTAGACACCATTGTGTCAAATCCCGCCTTCTTCGGTGCAAAGCAGACCATGATAACGTGTACCAGATAACGCCACTGGACAATGAGACCGCTCTTAGCATAGGATGCCTTTGTAATATCTTGATCATAGCTCATTCTTAAGAAGGCCGCTTGCCATATGGGAGCTGGGAAGTCAATTGGCCCAGCTTCTTGCTCAATTGACCCTAGTTGCAAAATGTAACAACCTAACTCTTGGACCAGCTTTAATTTTAGTATTTGGAGTTAATAATGTAATTTTATTACATTATTTGTTTTGTAGTTTAATTGATTAATGAAATTTAATTAATTAAATATGATATAAAATGAATAATTATTATAAAGTATTAAATAATAAAATTAAAAGATATGTATTATACAAAAGTGTGAGAGGTTAAATGAGTATTTATCAAAGGAAGTATATAAACCAAAATTAATGACTTAAAAGTCATTATCACACAATTAAGATTTTCACAAACTCTCTCTCTTCTTTCTCTCTCTAACCTACGGATTCCTAAAGATTTCACCAAGTAATCCATAATTTGTGTAATCAATTGAAGAATTGAAGTCAAGGAAGTTACAAACATCATCAATTAACAAGATTTTGAGGTAACATTTCATTTAAAATTCGAATGATTATAAATTTGGTTCGGTTTTGTTAAAAACCGAAACCAAAGATTTAAAACACGAAATTTGTTGTTGCATGCTTAGATTATTAGTAAATAATCATGTATTTAAGTATTTAGAAGTTACAGAAACAAAAATCATGGATTAATTTGTCCAAATATGTTCAAAATCTGAAATTTTGTAAAAATTGTGTTCTTGAGGAAAAGTATTGAATTTGGACAATTTTGGACGGATTAATGTGTTTATGATAGAGAAAATTGTATAAAAACAACCCAATAATGATAAAATAATAACATATTAAATTGCATGTTGTTAAAATGAGTTTTTGTGAATTTTTATGAAAAATCCGAATGAATAAAGTTAAGAACATCAAGAACAAATTTCTGGAAATTATGAAGATATGGGATCCAAATTCGGTTGGACCCGAATTCGGATAAGAAGCTCAATTAGGATCCCATTTTCGGATCTGCTTTGGGTGTGATGTCTAGTTCGGGTCTCAATTCGAATGATGCATTACGGATAATCCCGATTCGGTCTTGATGTCCTAATTTGGATGTCTACTTCAGATCTTATGCTTCGGTCGATTAAAATTCGGGTTAATCATTCGGTCCGAATCCGTCTGCCTGATCCGGATTAGTCCGAATCCGGATGGTCCAAATCAGGGGTCCGAATTCAGATGTTTGATTATTACAAATAAATGACATTTTAAAATTACAATACCCATGAATTTATGATGAAATATTAAAGCAATATGAGATATATTAATATTTATATCTCATTAGGATTTCAAAGAGTCAAAGAGAATGCAAAATGATTAATGAATTATCAGTTATCAGAATCAGATAAAATAAAGATTTTAAAACTAAAAGCTAATGATGATATGATATAATTCTGGACAGGTTCAGTTAAATTCTGAACAAAGATCTAAAGATTTAAAGATATTGAAAGCGGGTCACAGAACTCAAAAGAATTGACAGAGATCAGATAGACAAAGATTAAAGATAAAATCCTGGGATAACTCAGGTGGTGGATTTTATATCAGCTTGATAAAGACCACAAGAACCAGTGAGTTATAGATATTCAGCTTTACATGCGATATTTCCGGTTGAGACATATTGTTGATGATAGATTAATTTGACATTCATATATGATCAGCTGGATTGTGACCTGTGCTCACCATGGTTCGGTGATGCCTTGTGGATCATGATAGCTATTTGATTTATCATTTCATATGACATTGAATTTACAGTTTATTTCAGATATTGCTATCATGACCTTGATTACTATGCTTTCACTATTGCTCGCAATCCTTTGACATATCGATTCAGCTTAAGATGATTAGCATTGACGGTCTATTGTTCTAGACCATGCTATTACACCTGTTCTATTGAACTTGGTATGATACTCCGATGTTCCGCCATGTTGATTTACTGGTAGCTAGCCCAGTGTGTGGTTGATCCCCACAATTAAAGCGTGAGCGTGGCTTGAACATCATCCGACTCTATGACTACTATGTCTCAATCATGAGTGGCTGAAGCGGCAGTCAATACATATCACGCTAGACCCATGATCCGCTTGATAATGCATGTATCTGAAAATCTATATTCTCACTAAGCATTGCTTATAGTTGTTGTTTGACCTTTTTACAAGAAAAGATAAAGGAAAATCAACTGTCGGACCTAGTTCTTAGGTCTTACAAGAATCAAGTCGAAGTTTTCATAGACCACTACTCAACAAAGCATTTCGGTACTGATTGACAGATGAAACTTTGTGGTGGTCTGGGTAGATTGATTTGATTGTATGATGATATGAATTAGATTAGATGGTACCCTTTATAAGTTTAATTTGAAAATTGTAATCTGTATTAAACTAAATCCTAATATGTTTGTACTTGTAATTTCAATTCCGCAATATAATTACTCTATCTTAGTTATGATTGATATCGTGTTGCATGATGTTGGACCTTGACTCTGACGACTGCCCCGTAAGGGATGGTCTTCATACAAAATCAATCGAAGATGCTCGGCTGAGAATGCAATTGGATGGCCACCAACCCTCGTGCGTGGAAGTGTAGGAGTAACAGTGCTATCCACTTGCAGCGATTGCGAGAATTGGCGAATGTACGGAAGTATGATCTGCAGGTTATGCGTGAGCGCATACGCCACCCTAGATTGCGACAGGAATTCGATCATCTGTCTGTAAGATTGAGCTTCTGGCAAATGAAGGTCAAGTTCCATAACCATGTTATGTTTATTGAAGAATGCTCAATCACCCATATCTGCACACAATTTATACACATAAACTGTTAGAAATTAATTTTGAAAATTTGAAGTTATTCGAACTTGTTTAAATTCGAACTTGATTAAGTTCGAATTTGAACATCTTCGAACTTACTTAAATTAAGTCATTCAAACTTACTTAAGTTGGAATAGTCTTTTGACCTTCAAAGTTACTTAAGTTCGAGAATCCTATTCGAACATGTCTGACTTCAAACTTATAGATATTATTGACAAGTTCGAAGTCCTGACAAGTTCGAACCTGAAGAACAAGTTCGAAGTCGGCCATTTTAAACTTCAAAACCATGATTTTAACCCTTTTTAGACTTAATTAACTATAGAATCTAGTCCTAATAGGTTCTAATCAAGTTTATTAATCATTAATTTTAAGTTCTATAACCTACAACTTAGTATGCGTAACACCTAGTTTTTCGGTTAACCAAACTCAAAAGTACACCAATAAAATCCATTTTAAGTTCCAAATATCACTTACTTAGTTAAAACAATTGAAACTAAGTGTATGTTCGAGATGGAACTTTTGGTTCTTCGTGAAACAGGAAACAAATTCGAATTCGCGATAAGTTCGAGAGGAAGTTCGAAATTGTCGGATAAGTTCGAGAGTACAAGTTCGGATGTAGGTGCATTAAATAAACACTGTTGACCTATTTATATCAAAACAACTTCGAACTTATGTTAAGTTCGAACTTGCAGCAAGTTCGAATGTAACTTCGAACTTGTCTGATGTTCGAACTTAATTGAAAATTTTGAAAATTCTTGAATAAAATTCAACTTTTTCAACTTTTCACTTAACGGAATTTTTTCAACTTTGCAAGACATTCACACTAAGCAATAGATTATCACGCAATTTTGTTTCTCCAACTAAAAAATGCATCCTAGTAACTTTGACATTGTTCCTATTTATTATAATTAAATTAATCTAAGCTAAAATAAAATAAAATAAAGTAAGATTAATTTAAATAAAATAAAAATAAATAAAAATAAAAATTCAAGTAAATTTAGAATAAAAATATACTAACTGAATATTTTTGCAAGCTAGTCCAAGAAGGTTCAATCAGCTAGCGGCGTCAAACGCACTTTCAGTATTTCACTTTCACACTTAGAAATTGTTTACTCCTTTGATTGTTTGTCGTGACATACACTTCAAGATGATTGTTGGTCTGTTTTTCCTTTTAAACATTCAACACTTTGGAATTTCCTTTGGCCGTTTTATTTATCAAGAAACTACCTTACGTGTCTCATACTTAGATATACTTCTATGATCAAGGCAGACACACAATGATTATGACTTTTTTGTCATTGCAAATTATCTTTAAAAGGCAAACGGCGGACACAGTTCTGTATTTACATACAACAGAGTGTCTTAGTTTGTCTTAGAGTTCCTCTTATGTTAGCAAGACAACGGTGACAAGTCTGTACTCACGTACAACAAAGTGACTTAACTTGCTAGTTTAAGTCAAAACAACGGTGATAGGTATGTACTCACGTACAACAAAGCGACTTGTTTTGACTTCCCTTACTTTTCAAAACCTTTTCTTTCTTTGTTTAAGATGTATTTTGATGTTACTATACATCCCCCGGATAAATTTGCATACCTCATTCATAATCATTGTCTGTATGTGTCTAACATAGAAATTAGGACCTTTTGGTCATATATCTAAGTTAGTTACACATATGACATTTTCTTGATTATTTTATTAGTTGTTAGGATTTCCTTCATGTATCATGCCTACCAACACATCAGTCAAGAATGTGTACATTACTTAGCTTTTAAGGTGCATTATGTGTGAAAGCTTAACACTTAGAGTTTGTTAGACTGTGCTAGTTTTCGTCACTTTGAACCTATGACTCTAAGACTTCTCTTATTTATAAATATTCTCTTTTTTTTTGAATTTTTTTATGGTTTTCTCTCTCTCTTTTTTGTTTTTCATTTGTAAGTAAAATAAACTGATAAACTAAACTAATAACTTACTATAAAAAGAAAATCTACTAAGGTCAAGTTACTCTGGATTACGCATGCCATTTAGTTGAACTAACAATTCAAAGCATGACTTATCAAATGATTTTGTGAATATAGATCTGCATTATTGTCTTCCGTTGCTACTTTTACGAGTTTTATCAAGTTCTTTTCAGCACAATCACGTATGAAATGATGTCTTAAGTCTATGTGCTTAGTTTTACTGTGTTTAACTGGATTATTTGTTATAGCGATAGTTGATTGATTTGTCTATCCTAATGGGAGTATGAGTATAAGTCAAACCGTAATCCCGCAATTGTTGTTAAATCCACAAAACCTGTGAACAGCAACAACCAGAAGCTACATACTCGGCCTTGCACGTTGATACGGCTACCGAAGTTTGTTTCTTGCATTGCCAGGATACGATCCTCCCTCCAAGGAACTGACAACCTCCAGTTGTTGATTTCCGGTTCAAGCTACATCCTCCATAGTCTGAATCCGTATAGGCCTCTAATTCCAGATCTCCATCAGCATGATACCAAAGGCCCAGCTTCGGTTTTGACTTCAGGTATCTTAGAATCTGCTTAACGGCTTTCACATGCATCTCCTTTGGATTTGCCTGAAACCTTGCACAAATACACACAACAAACATTATATTAGGTCTAGAAGCAGATAAATATATAAGTGACCCGATCATGGCCCGATATAAAAGTAGGATCCACATCTGTATCACTATCTGTACCCGGTCCGAGATTATGATTCACTTGAATCGGAGTACTAAAATGCACGGTCAGCTTTGTTCCTTCCATCCCGAAGCGCTACAAAATGTCATAGACATACTTTGTCTGATGAATAAACATTCCTTCTTTCCTTTGTTCAACTTGTAAACCGAGAAAGAAATTCAGCTCTCCCATAGCACTCATCTCAAACTTCGACTTCATAACCTTTTCAAAATCCTTGAACATCTGCTCGTGTGACGACCCGAAGATGATGTCGTCCACGTACACTTGTACCAGAATAAAATCTTCACCTTTCCTTTTCACGAATAGTGTACTATCAATTCTCCCTCTCTCAAATCCATTGTCTAAGAGGTGAGTTGACAGTGTCTCATACCAAGCCCTAGGTGCCTGATGCAATCCATACAGAGCCTTATCAAGTCGATATACTCTGTCGGGATACTTGGGATCAATTAACCCTGGCGGTTGTTCGACATACACCAATTCCTTCACCTTGTCGTACAAGAATGCACTCTTGACATCGAGTTGATATACCTTAAACCTTTTGAAGGACGCGAAAGCCAGAATCAGTCGGATCGCTTCAAGCCACGCTACTAGTGCAAACACTTGGTTATAATCTATTCCCTCTTCCTGCTTCAACCCTTTTACCACGAGTCTTGCCTTGTTACGAGTTACTAGGCCCCGATCATCATGTTTACACTTAAAGACCCATTTCGTCCCTATAGCAACTTCTCCTCGAGGCAACTACACTAATTCCCATACTTCAAGCTTTCTGAACTGTGATAGTTCCTCTTGCATGGCCTCAACCCAAGAATTGTCTTTCAGTGCCATTTGCACATTCTTTGGCTCTACTTGTGAAAGTAAACACGAGTATAAATGCGTGTGAAACACCTCGGAGTCGTTGATCATCGATAACAGCACTGTGTTATTATTTACACTACTCATAGTTCTCACACCAGCATGAGGATTCCCTATGATACTCTCAATTGGATGATCCTTGTTTATCCTCGATGTCTCAATCTCGTCGACCTGAAGATTATCTCCCAAGTTCGATCCTATTTCACCTACTGGGGGTATGACTTCTGACGGAGTAACATCTACCTCATGATCACTATCTTTGGAGGTAGAGTCACTTGTCTGATTCTCATTCGTAGGTATTTCAGGTTCATTATCTGCTGGAGACCCATCTTCTGTCGTTGTAGTCTCATATGTTGATGAAATGCTTGATCTTGGAAAACCTCTATACTCGTTGTTGAGATTCAATGATGAGAAATCATTTTCCACAGTACCTGCATTTCCACTAAACGGTATGTTAAATGATTCAAACACAGAATCATAATCAAATAACCATTCAGGACCAGTTTGGGGTTCATGTGAATAACTTGTTACGTCAATGTTAACATCAATTTCAACCGTACCATTTATTTTCTTAAAAACCCTCTTACTTGGTGAGTTAAGAACATAACCTAGGAAGTATCCTTCGTCAGCCTTTTCACCAAACTTAGGTTGATGTTTTGTTTTCAATAACGTACACGGTACCCTAAAAGGTTCATAGCTAGTTAAATTTGGTGGTCTTTTATTAAGAACTTCATAACTGGTTTTGTTCAGTGATTTGACAGAATCATAATCAAATAACCATTCAGGACCAGTTTGGGGTTCATGTGAATAACTTGTTACGTCAATGTTAAACACAATTTCAACTGTACCATTTGTTTTGTTAAAAACCCTCTTATTTGGTGAGTTAGGAACATAACCTAGGAAGTATCCTTCGTCAGCCTTTTCACCAAACTTAGGTTGATGTTTTGTTTTCAATAACGTACACGGTACCCCAAATGGTTCAAAGCCAGTTAAATTTGGTGGTCTTTTATTCAGAACTTCATAACAAGTTTTGTTCACTGATTTGACAGTAAGGACCCAGTTTAAAACATGACACACGCTATTCATTGCCTCCCCCCAAAACATGGTAGGAATCTTTGAATCCGAGAGAATGGTCCTTGCTGCCTCAATCAGAGTCCTGTTCTTACGTTCTGCCACCCCATTTTGTTGTGGCTCATAAGGTGCACTAAATTGATGCACTATGCCTTTAGTTAGGCAATATACACCAATTACAGCATTCTTAAATTCTGTTTCGTTATCACTCCTGATACGTTTTACCCTTGTCCCATACGAGTTTTTGACTTGGTCTATGAACCTAATCAGTGTGCTTGTTGTTTCGTCCTTTGCACCTAAAAAGAAAACCCAAGAGAAACGTGAGTAATCATCAGTAATAACCAAACAAAACAAACTACCACCTATGCTCCTTTTGTTTATTGGACCGAAGAGATCCATATGCAGCAAATCAAAGGTGGAAGCGATCGAGTTCTGAGTCTTTGACTTGTGTGACTTCTTCTGTTGCTTTCCCTTCTTGCACGGGAAACACTTGTCATCAAACTGAAAACTCTTCAGTGGAACACCTTGCACCAAACCATTTTTCGTGATGTAGTTCATTTTCCTTAGGTTCAAGTATGCCATGCGTCTGTGCCAAAGTATAGATTCGGATTCTGAAGCTTTAGATAGTAGACAAATTGTTCCCACCGATGAGTCTGATACATTCATGTTCATCATGTACAGATCATTCTTCCTTGGCGCTCTCATCATGATCCACTCTTCAGGAATTTTGAATCCCGGCTTCAGCACTAACGCCTCATGTTCAGTAAAGATCACTGAATTTTCTTATAACAGATCTGAGATATACTAATGAGATTGTGATCAAGTTTATCAACATGGTAAACTTGATCAAGTGTGATTGTCCCATTAGTGACCATTCCTGTTCCAGTGATATTTCCTCCCTTGTTCCCAGCGAATGATACAAATCCTTTGTTCCTTCCTTTGAAGTCTGTGAGTAGACTCCTTTCCCCAGTCATGTGACGATAGCAACCACTATCAACGAACCATTTGTTGTTTAGACCTGTAGTTAACTCCTACATATGAAAGAAAACAAGTTAGTTATCACGGGGAACCCAAGCCTTGATTGACTTGGTAATACCATTCTCATCCACATACGTGAACTGCTTCAAATACACATCTATCCTTTCAGGTGACTTGGGTTTTTAATTGAGAACTTGTTGTGGTGCTGAGTGATTAACATTCACTCTTGCACTTTGGGCTGTTATTTGCGATTGAGCCCTAGAATAATTTCTATTATAATGTGTTTCATTCTGATATCCCTGGGCTCTACCTGGTGTCTGTTGTCTTAGAGGAGTATGTGACCTAACTGGAGTGTAAGTCCTTCTAGGTGTTGTACTCATATAGCCTTGTTGTGGTCATGACCTAGACTAACTAGGAACTGTATTCGGAGAATTAGTCCTAATCACTTCTTTTTGACTTACCGACACCAGTATTTGTTTAGCAGTTACCCTAGGTGTTGCATACAAATTCTTTTCAGTATGTTGATAACTACTTGTGATAACAATACTAGGTACTTGTCTTAAGGTTGGTTGATCTTGCTTCCCTACAGTAGATCTAGACTCTGGTTTAGAAGTTGTAGACTCTACTTTCTTATAAGGACAGCTAGACACAACATGTCCCTTCTCATGACATCTAAAGCATGACATCTTATCAATCGACTTCTTATAAGTACCCTTTGATTTAGGTGTCTCACTAGTGTGGTTTTCTTTCGATTCAACTACGGTGATCACTTCCTGTTACTGATTATCAATTTCAGGTTTAGCTTCTCCTAGTATAGTGTTACTAGTAGACTGCACAAACTTGACTTTCTTAATCTTTGAGGTTGTGGTAGACACCTTAGTTGAATTATCCTTTTCAGATTCAGTTACAGTTGCTACCTCTAATTCAGCCGGTTCAGTGGTTTTATCCTAAGGTTGAGGCACGTAGTTGTTGTTGAACTGTGGAGGACTCTCCTAATAACCTAGGACTACTGGTTTCTTAGACTGCCTTCGAGCTTCTAAGATTTTTCCTAGGTTTACGGATGAGTTCCTAAACTTTTCAAGCTTGCTATTGGCCTCAACAACTTTAACTCCAGATTCTGCTAGCTAGACATCTTTAAGAGTGAGTTCTTTGGTTAAAGATTCAACACGCTCGTACATGAGTTCTATCCTAACTCATTGTTCACTTAACTTGTCTTTTAGAACTATCACGTCCTGAGCATCTGCTTTTAGCTTATTCCTTAAATCCTCCTTAATATCTAGAAGACTAGCATTATCAAATTTTAATGATTGGACTTGAGCTGTTAAGGTGTTATGTGTCTCCAGAACTAGATTTAATCTATCATTTAAAGTAGCACTTAAAACACATAAATCGTGGAATGTAGAAAAGTTTAGAGTTGCCTTTTTGCGGTTTGATTCCACATTAGCCATTTGAGCTGCAAACTGTAGAATGGTTTGCTCCTCTGACTTTTCCACCAACAAAGGACTTGATTCTGTCTGCTGGGTGTCCTCTGCTTCTTCTTCAGCTCTATCCCCCCGATCTCAGTTACCTCAGCCATAAAGGCTCTGGCATTCGACTCCGGATGAGTGCTCCAATCATATGTTCCATCAAGCTGTCTGTTGGATGACACATTAGTTAACAGTCCAGCGATGGCTGCTTGATTCCCAGAACCACTCGAGTGAAGTCTCCCTTGAATCTAATTCTGATAAATTTCCAGTTTTGGCCTTTGAGACTCTCTGGCAAAGTTTCCCAATCCTTAAGAATTATAGCACTTTACCTTTGACTTGTCAAACCCAACTTTGTTGTTGCTTACGCTCAGATTCCTTCCTGTCCTCTTCATAAACCTCTTGACCCTTTGAGTCATCATGGCCAGTTGCCATTGTAGGTCCCTCTCTTCCAAGTCGTCGGGATCTACCTGATCGTAGTCTTCTTCACACAGAGTTAGATCGTTTATTTTTCCTTGAACGCAATTGCCGTATGCTGCGACAAACGAAGCTAGAAGATTTAGATAATCTTCAGCTGATTTTGCGCTCATCGGCATCTTTGAATAGCCTTGAGAAGTAGACGCTGAGTGATGTGGTTTTTCTTCTGGTTTGGAAAACCCTAAGAACGCCCTATTACTAGAATCTTCTGACTCAACTGGAATAGGCTCTTTTGTTGGGAAATATTCTAAGTATGTCAAGCTGTTAGTTAGATTTCTCAAACTGTTAGTAGATTTTCTGTGTAATTACAAAGTTCAAGCTGTTAGTTGAAGAAGTTCGAGCTGCTAGTTCAAAAGTTCAAGTTGCCTGTGTTCAAACTCAAGCTGCTCAACAGATAGACTTCAAGCTGCTCAACAGCTCAATAAACAGAAAGTGCTGAAATTCAGGAAAAGATATATATTCGAAGATTCAAGCATATCTACTATTAGAGAAATCAGAGTTTATCAAGGAAACAAATCGGAAGGCATTATATATACATAGAATAGGTTTTCTATTGTAAGTGCTGCACGTACAAGTTTATTTTTCAATTGTAATTGCTTTTCTGATTAAGTTTTTATAAGCCTCTAAGGTTGTAAAACCCTAAGAACAATCTGTTTTCTTCGTCTAATCAAACAGATTAGAGGTGATTGTAATCATTGAGTTTGGCAATACAAGTAATTGTTGATTATATTTATGTGTAATTTGTTTTGAAAGCTTTTCTTAAAACAGTTAAGTGTTATTCCGCAAACTTCTTAATTGGACTTTGATTCAGTACAAGGTTATTGGTTTTATACTCTGATTGATTCAAACCAGTTAATCTTAGGTAGTAATTTTGATCTTTACAAGTGGTATCGGAGCCACAGGTTTTTCTTTGTTTTCAAAGTCAGAAGCTTTTTCTAAAATTTTAATTTTCTACAATGGAATTTGATAATAGCAGTAGTGGATTTGGGCAAGGACTCAAAGTGCCTATGCTCAAACCCACTGAGTTTGAGATATGGAAACTCAGGATTCAACAGCACATTCAATTTATTGATTATGCCATATGGGAAGCTGTTGAATTTCCTCCTGGAGTTGATCCTGAACTTGATGCTGAGGGCAAACCCATAAAAACTCCTCCAAATACTGAACTTGAAAGAAAGGCTAGAATGAATGAAGTCAAAGCTCTTACACTTTTATTGATAGTCATTCCTAATGCTTATCAACATCAGTTTAAAAAATTTTACACTGCTCATTCTCTTTGGATTGCTTTAGAGAAAAGATTTGCTGGCAATGCTAGAACCAAGAGAAATCAAAAGGATCTTTTGAAACAGCAGTATGAAAACTCATCCGGTGGCAAGAATGAAAACCTTACTCAAATCTTTGACAGGTTTAACAAACTGATAGGTGAATTGGAGAGTGCCAAAGTCAGCTTGGATCAAGATGAAGTATACAGAAAATTTCTTAGATCTCTTGGTGAAGAGTAGACGGTCTATGCTGCCCAATGGAGAACCAAAGACACTCTTGATGAAATAGAGTTGGATGATCTTTACAACAGTCTGAGAGTGTTTGAATCTGAGATTGAAACTAAAAAGAAATCCTTTTCTTATAATCATAACACTGCTCTACTGTCATCAGCATTAACTGAAAAATCTAACTGTTGTGATTCCTTTACAGGTACTGATGGTAACTCTACTGAAGCTCATTATGAAGCTTTTGTTGCCAATGATGGACTGTTTGCTCTAAATGTTGAAGATTTAGAACAAATCCATCTAGATGATCTAGAAGAGATGGACTTAAAATGGCAGCATGCAATGTTGACTATGAGGGCTAAAAGGTTTCTGAAAAGAACTGGCAGATCCAACTTTCAAGCCAGACCAGAAGGGAAACCAGCATTTGATAAATCCAAAGTTGAATGATTTAATTGTCACAAGCTTGGTCACTTTGCCAGAGAATGCAGATCCCAAGGTCAACAGCCATCAAGACCCCAGCAAACTACTCAAGCTTCATCATCATAAGCACTTGTTTCTCAAGAAGACAATGTGTTTGACTGGAGTGATCAGACAGAGGAAGAGTTTCAAAATCAAGCTCTCATGGCAGAAACATCAAATGTCACCTCTACTGAACTACCATCTAAGGTAAATGCTAAACTCTGCTCTCAAACACGCAAAAATATGGTTAAAAAGTACAGAGATCATAATGAGAGCATGTGCAAAACTCTAGCTAAGATAGAAGAAGGGAGATATGAGTACATGCAGGCCATAGAAGATCTTGAAAAATAGATCAATGACTATAAGGATAATGAGATTCAAATGGGACATGATAGAACTTATCATGAGTGGGAGAAAAAGGAGCTGAATAAGAAAATAGAGTCCCTAAATAAGAAATTAGATGAGGCTGAACAGAAGGTGTTAGAAGCTAACAAGAAAATAGAATATGTCAATATAGATCTAGGAAACTTCAAATTGGCAAATCAAAAGTTGGAACACCTAATGGAAGTTCAATTTAAAGATAGGGTAAAATCTCAGCTAAATCCCAAAGAAGGTATAGGATACAGAGCCACTCCACCTCCATACAACAACAAATACATTTATCCAATGAGTGAAGTTGCTGATAGGCTTGTTAATGAACCATTAGATGAGTCCATGAAAATTGTAGATCCTATCCTTGACAACAGTCCTGAATAAAAAGGAGACCTGATTCCAGATGAAGGATGTGAGTGCAAAGCAGTTGAGAGAGACCACAAAACAATGAGTGCACCTATAGAAACCTCTAATCCCAGTAAGAAAGGAAAAGAGAAGATGAGTGTATGCCATGTTGCTCCACATGTTTCTGTACCTTCTAACTGTAACACTGCATCTTCCTCAAGGTAATAAAAGGGGTATGTCTGTTCCAATCTGCACATGCCAAAAGCATGGTGTCCAAAAGTTTCACACAGAACAGCAGGTAAGGGGAAATCAAAGGAACAAGAACCAATTATGGTCCAATAAAACTGGTTCTCCAATCAAAACAGTCAAAAGATGTTTCCATTGTGGAAGGAAAAACCATTTGGCCAGGTATTCTCTGTACAAACCACCTGTTGCAAAACAGACTGTGGTTAAGAAGCAGGCATTTGTTCAAAACTCAAATCATTTAAAGGCCAAACCATCTGCTGCACCAGTTCCAAAGAAAACAGTTGATCACAGGTTCTTAAAAGTAAATAAAAAACAGTCCACACACCAAAAACAAGTTTTGGCAAAACCTAAATCAGTTTTTAAACAGATATGGTGTGTTAAAAGAAAAAACTCAGATGAAACTGTTGATACAGATTTTGAAACTGCAAGGCCCAAAGTTGAAACTGGTAGTGCATACTCTGAAGCTGTTTGCACTAAGGTTCCAGTTCAAACTGCTAAGCTTAAAACTGAAACTGGTAATGGATCATCTGAGATTGTTAAAGCAAAGGCTGGAAAGAACATCTGGATACCTCATGTCATAACTAAATATTCTTCACAGAATCCACCAGTAGATCTCACTAAGTATAAAAAGTCACAAACAGTGTTTAGTTATGTCAATGCACAAGGACAACCCAAAACCAACTTGGTTTGGGTTTACTCCACTACTAACTAAGCTTTTATTTGTGCAGGGCACCCACAGGTCACAACATAAAACAAGATGGCATTTGGACAGTGGATGCTCTAGGCACATGACAGGCAATTCTAAATGCTTGTCAAATTTCAAAGAATTTGAAGGAGGTTTTGTTGCATTTGGAGGAAATTCCAAGGGAGGTAAGGTCACAGGTAAAGGTACTGTTAAAGTAGGAAATATGCTTTTCAATGATGTTTTATATGTTGAACAGCTAAAGTACAATTTATTAAGTGTGTCTCAAATCTGTGATAAACAAAATATTGTTGTCTTCACAGATTCTGAGTGCATTATTCTTTCAAAAGATTTTAAAAAACCTAAAAATCTTGTTTTACTTAGAACACCAAGAAAGGACAATGTCTACTGTTTAGACACAAATCTTTTATCCAAATCAAGTACATTAAGCTGTTTGATATCCAAAGCATCATCTAATGAGTCTGCTCTTTGGCACAGAAGGATGTGTCACATGAACTTCAAATCTATGAATAATCTAATCAAAAAGAATTTGGTAAGAGGTTTACCACAAAAGGAGTTCATCTGTGATGATCATTGTGTAGCATGTCTTAAAGGCAAGCAACACAAAACTTCTCATAAGGCCAAAGAAGTAAATTCAATCTCATCCGCTCTTCATCTTATTCATATGGATCTCTTTGGTCCAACATTTGTTCTAAGTTTTAATAAAAGAGCTTATTATTTAGTCATTGTTGATGATTTCACCAGATTCACATGGGTATACTTTCTTAGGACTAAAGATGAAACTGCTGAGCTAGTTAAATCATTTATTCTTAAGATAGAAAACCAATCCAACTTAAAAGTTAAGGTGATAATGTCAGACAATGGAACTGAGTTTAAAAATCATATCCTAAACAGTTTATGTGAGTCTAAAGGTATTGCAAGACAATATAGTGCACCAAGAACACCACAACAAAATGGTGTAGCTGAAAGAAAGAACAGAACTTTAATTGAGGCTGCTAAAACCATGCTAGCTGATTCCAAACTGCCAATGACCTTTTGGGCAGAAGCAGTCAATACAACTTGTTATGTTCGAAATAGGGTTCAGGTTGTTCAATCACAAGGGAAAACTCCATATGAGTTGTTCCATCATAGAGTCCCCTTAATAGCCTTTCTAAAGTCCTTTGGATGTTCATGCACCATTCTTCACACAAAGACTCACTTAGGAAAGTTTGAAAGTAAGGCTGAAGAAGGTTTCTTTGTAGGATACTCCACTCAAAGCAAAGCCTATAGAGTATATAACAGTGTGTATAAAACCATTGAAGAAAGTGCCAATGTTGAATTTAATGAAAACACTGCAAACGTCAAAGGCACTGGTCCTGATTGGTTGTTTGATTTAGATTCACTAACTAATTCTCTGAGCTTTGTTGAGTATACTGCATAAACTGATGAAAACAGGGTTGAAGCTGCCAACACAAATTCTCATGCTGGTAGCACAAATGTTCAAGCTGTTGGCACAAAGTTTCAGACTGTTGAAGATTCTGGTCAATGGGATGAGTATACGGTTATACCACTTCTATATTGTGACCCACCAGGGGTACTGGATGCTCAACATGATTCAAATCCAAACTATGAAGTGCCAATCCCAAGTCCTGAGGGAACAACTCCATCACAAAGGGAAACAGTCCCATCTTCTAGTCAAGCTGTTCTTGAAGTTGAACCATCAAGTGGTCCAGAAGGAGATTATACAAATCTAGGAACTTCTTTTCAGACAGACAGAGAGCCAACACTCAGAGTTCACAAGTATCATCCTCTCAATCAGATAATGGGTGATCCACGCACTCCTGTGCAGACAAGGACATTGGTTCACAAGGAGTCTACTGATGCTGAATCAGCAGTTCCTGAATTCAGTCTAGCTGCCTTTGAACATGCTTGTTTCATGTCACAGTTAGAACCTAAAAAGGCATCAGAGGCTTTGAAAGATCCATCTTGGATTGAGGAAATGCAGGAAGAACTACTACAATTCAAGATTCAGAATGTATGGACTCTAGTTGATCTTCCTAAAGGAAAGAGAGCAATTGGTACAAGATGGGTGTTCAGAAACAAGAAGGATGAGAGAGGGATAGTCATCAAGAACAAAGCAAGATTGGTAGCACAGGGATACACTCAAGAAGAACGAATAAATTATGATGATGTCTTTGCCCCAGTAGCAAGAATAGAAGCCATTAGACTGTTCCTAGCCTATGCAAGCTTCAAAGGGTTTAAAGTGTATCAAATGGATGTGAAGTCTGCTTTCCTGTATGGTACAATTGAAGAAGAGGTCTATGTGTGTCAACCTCCTGGATTTGAGGACTACAATTATCCAGACAGAGTCTACAAATTAGACAAAGCCCTCTATGGACTCCACCAAGCCCCTAGAGCATGGTATGACACTCTGTCATCATACCTTCTACAGAATGGATTCAAGAGAGGTACTCTGAACAAAACATTGTTCACAAAGTCCATCAAAACTGAGATTTTGCTTGTTCAGATTTATGTTGATGATATCATCTTTGGGTCTACTAATGACAGTTTGTGCAAGGAATTTGAGGCATTGATGCACAAAAAGTTTCAAATGAGTTCAATGGGAGAACTCACCTTCTTTCTAGGATTGCAGGTCAAGCAGAAGCCCACAATACTTTTTATAAGTCAATCAAAGTATGTTAAAGACATACTAGAAAAGTTTGGTTACAAAGATACCAAAGTTGCTAGTACTCCAATGGACACTCACAAGCAGCTTGATGCAGACAAAGATGGAGTAGATGTGGACATTCATCTATACAGATCCTTGATAGGTTCACTTATGTACCTCACATCTTCTAGACCTGATATAATGTTTGCTGTTTGTGTTTGTGCTAGGTTTCAATGTGCTCCAAAGGATTCACACCTATTTCCTGTTAAGAGAATCTTTAGATATCTCAAAGGCCAACCACATTTGGGCCTTTGGTATCCTAAAGACTCTCCTCTTGAACTAACAGACTATTCTGATAGTGATTATGGAGGATGCAACATTGACAGAAAGTCCACAACTGGTGGATGTCAATATCTAGGAGCAAGACTGGTCTCTTGGCAGTGCAAAAAGCAAACAACTGTGTCCACCTCATCAACAGAAGCAGAATATGTAGCAGCTGCAAGCTGCTGTTCCCAAGTGATGTGGATTCAAAATCAACTGAGAGACTATGCTATCAATTTCCTATCCACTCATATTTACATTGACAACTCAAGTGCAATAAGCATTGAACATAATCCAGTGAAATTTCCCAAAACCAAGCATATAGACATCAGATTTCATTTTATAAGGGATTGTAATGGAAGAAATTAATCCGAGTTACCAAAATTCATACTGATGATCAGTTAGCTGATCTATTTACAAAACCATTTGATGTAGGAAGATTCACCTTCCTAGTATCAAATATTGGCATGGTTCATATGGATTAATTTGTTTTTCATCATTCTCTCTTATTTTATGAAAAATATGTTTATTTCATATGCTTGTTTAAGGGGGAGACACTGTTTCATTAGAATATGCTTCTTTTCAACTAACAGCTTGAGTCTTTTCTCAAGCTGCTAGTTCATTCTACTCGGACCGTTAGTTGTTTCACTTGATCTGTCAAAGTGTGCAGGGTAATTTGGTAACTTCCTATAAGTGTGTACGCGGGATTAGATATTTTCAAAACCCCCAAACCTTTAAAGGTCCCAGTTTTGTTCAATTGTAACTACCAGTTGCAAAATATCTTCCACGAACTTCCTTTTCTCTCTGAGCGATTCACACACACTTCTCTGAAACCCTAAGTCACCGATTGATCGTCAATGGAGTTTGTCAAAGAACATAACTGTCTTCCCTATTCTCTCAAACACACTGAACTTCAACCATTCCACGACATGATGCTCTCACCATAAACCCCACAATCTACATATCTCATATAGAGCAGTTTTGGAAACATGCCTCTGTCAACACCATCAATGGAGTCACTTCTTTGACATCCAAGATCGATGGAACCACTATCACCATCACCTTTTTGCTATAGGGTATAGGGGCCCTACTGATTCTTATACTTTCTTTAAAACTCATTTTGCCCCTAAGTGGAAATATGTTGTACATATTATCCAACAATGCATAAGCTCTAAAAGAACTGGTTGGTCAGAATTTTCTTCTAATATAGCCACTGCCTTAGTGTGTTTATCTACAGGCCAACAGTTTAACTTTTCGAATATGATTTTTCAGGGTATGTTAAGGCATCATGCCCTAAAGCATGGGAAAGTTTTGACGTATCCTAGGTTTTTGGCTGAAATAATTGCAAGAACTTGCAGTAATTTCAATGTACATAAAAGGATTCATGTTTCCCATAGGCACTCTTTACCATCAATAAAACGTCTTTTAAAATCCAGTGCCAACTTTTTGAGTATAGATGTCCCATTGCCTTCTGCAATGTTGGGCATCAATCCACTAAACAGAGGAGAGGGTCCTGAGCAGGCTCAGCCTTCCATCACTGCTTCACCCCCAAGACCCCAACCC
This sequence comes from Centrapalus pauciflorus, assembly GCA_020465985.1. Lineage (NCBI taxonomy): Eukaryota > Viridiplantae > Streptophyta > Magnoliopsida > Asterales > Asteraceae > Centrapalus > Centrapalus pauciflorus. Next base: position 20,348 of record JAANYP010005708.1, on the reverse strand, counting down.
ACTCCTCATGATACAAATACTCCATCTGTTCCTTCTATCAAACCCACATCCCCACTTTTACTATATAAAAGAAAAAGGGTTTCAGGAGCTCCTTCCTCCTCAGCCCAAATACAAGAGCCAAATATCCCTGTGTAGGAGGACACTTCTGCACAGAATATCCAAAGGGCACCCACTGAGGACACTCCCATCCTCAATTTGGAGGTGGTCATCCCAACAGAGGATGTCCATATGGGTTCTGCGGCTGATACTACTGACGTCTCTGCACAAGAGGCACATGACAGTGTCAACATCAATAAGACCACACCCATGGCAACAGAGGGTGCGCAAGCACCTTCTGGAAGTCCCGAGTACCAAGAACAATGGGGCCCAGATGTTTCTACTTCTGGAATTCCTGCCAGTGATAGATCATAAGCACACTACTCTTTTGCTGATCTTGAGGCTAGTCTGCAACTTATGATATTGACGGATCCTTAGCTGAAACCTGTTGTGGCAGTATTGGAACATTACCAGTCCATTATTGCTGCACAGGGGGCACAAATCCTAGCACTCCAACCGACAGTAGCAGCTCAGAATCAAAGAATGGATTATTTTCATCAGGGGTTCACTCTTTGTGGAAATAAGATAATTCAACTTGAGAAGATGATTCGAACCCTAATGGCAAAGGTTATAGGTCCTCCTGGCCAAACCAATGCATCAAAAAAGGGGGAGAATCAGGAGATCCCTACTTCAGTCCAAACAGCTTCAGCTCCTGCTCAAACAGTCCCAGATTCTAGGCTAACAGTCCCAACAGCTACTCAAGCTGTTAGCCTAGAAACTCAAGCAGCTCCTATAAGAACAACTGGAGTTGTTATCCGAGAAGGTAGTCAAGCTCCTGTCAGTACAGTCCAAGCTACAACTTCTGCAACCTCCAAAGATAAAGGCAAGGGCATACTCATAGAATCTCCAAAGCTTAAATTTTCAACTAGAGAAGCCCAGGTTGCTCATGATGCTGAATTTACCAGACAATTAGCAGAGGAACAGGATGAACTTTTGGACCAGCAAAACCATACTCCAATGCAAGATGATGAAACCCTAGATGATTACCTAAGAGGGTTTGTGGTCAAACAGAATGAGAAGAAAAGGAAAATGCCAACAGGGCATTCAAAGGCAAAGCACAGAAAGTTCTTGATAAATTTTGCTTATTCAGTTGGGATTTCAAAGAAGATGGCTCAGTCATGGAGCACAGAAAGGCTGTAGGAAATTAATGACAAAGAAATGGAAAAACGAAAGATAGCCAAAATCTCCCATCAGGTACAAAGCCAAGAAGAACCAGTTCAAGCTGGTTTCAGTGATCCTTTTCCTCCTGGTCAAGTTGTTTCTACTAATTCTCAATCAGAAGCCATTTCACAAGCAAAGCTTGTGGGATCAGGTGAAAAAGGTGTTATTTGAGCATCAACTTCAAAAGGTGATGGAGATTGAAAAGACCCTCGATCAGCATGACTTCTCAAAACCTCCTATTACATACTGGTATGCTAAGTCAATGGATGACATTGATTTAAAATATCATTTTGTAGTCAGAAGAGAAGCTGGTCCTGAGGAAGAATACAAGAGTATAATGCACCTAGTTCAAGGGATGACCAGGGATGAACTTACTAGAATGCACCATATTGGAACTGTGAGTCAAGCTAGGTCTTCACTACCCCAGGTCAAGCAAGCTATAAAGGATTTGAAAAGCATTTTTGATCCAGAGTCCATCCGAAAAGATATAGAAGATGCCAAGGAGATGAAGATTGCAAATGTTGATCTGTATGTGAAATCAAAGACATATAGACTCAGATTTGCAAATGGATCCAGCATGTTCTTTAATTTTGAATTATTTGATCTTCCAAGGGCATGGCTGATACAACTAAGCTCAGTAAAGATATACTGTGATAGAGAAGAAATGAAAAGAGAATTTTTGAAGGCAATTAAGCAGAAACTTTCACAATTGTAAGTTTTTGGATGCCTTAGTTTGTAGATAACAGTTTTACTTTGTTTTATTTCCTTATTTGTATATAACCTTAAAGTCTTGTGTAAAGAATTTAAGTTAGGGGGAGATTGTTGCGAAATATTCTAAGTATGTCAAGCTGTTAGTTAGATTTCTCAAACTGTTAGTAGATTTTCTATGTAATTACAAGGTTCAAGCTGTTAGTTGAAGAAGTTTGAGCTACTAGTTCAAAAGTTCAAGCTTCCAGTGTTCAAACTCAAGCTGCTCAACAGATAGACTTCAAGCTGTTCAACAACTCAATAAACAGAAAGTGCTGAAATTCAGGAAAAGATATATATTCGAAGATTCAAGCATATCTATTATTAGTGAAATCAGAGTTTATCAAGGAAACAAATCAGAAGGCATTATATATACATAGAATAGGTTTTCTATTGTAAATGCTGCACGTACAAGTTTATTTTTCGATTGTAATTGCTTTTCTGATTAAGTTTTTATAAGCCTCTAAGGTTGTAAAACCCTAAGAACAATCTGTGTTCTTCGTCTAATCAAACAGATTAGAGGTGATTGTAATCATTGAGTTTGGCAATACAAGTAATTATTGATTATATTTATGTGTTATTTGTTTTGAAAGCTTTTCTTAAAACAGTTAAGTGTTATTCCGCAAACTTCTTAATTGGACTTTGATTCAGTACAAGGTTATTGGTTTTATACTCTGATTGATTCAAACCAGTTAATCTTAGGTAGTAATTTTGATCTTGACATCTTCTCCCGAGAAAAATGTTGTGGCCCCCGACTTCAGTTCACTAGCGGTTGACGGTTTTGATTTCCTAAAATACATCTCTAGAACTTGAACCTGATCAAATTCTCGTTCCTTCTTCTGTAACTTGAAGTTGTATGCCCTCAGCGTTCCGATAACCCTTTCAAGAGTAAGAGTCTCAAACTTCTCTTCATCATGCTTTATTAGCGCCGTGTACATCTCCCACTTAGCTGGTAAAGCATCCAGAAATTTTTCTATCTTCTCAGTCTCTGGATACTTAATACTGTGATTGTCAAGTTCAGTTAGCATATGATAGAATCTAGTAATCGTCTCATCTAGCGTCTCATTCTTCAGTGTTTTGAAGATGGCAAATTACTGCTTCAACATCTCTGTTCTTCCCTTGCGTACCCTGGGATTTCCCTCATTGAGGTAATGCAATTCTGATAATTGAAAAAGCTCGGTTGTCGGCCTCATAAATTTTCTTGTCGCCATCTTTCATGTTCTGATACGTTAAGACTCTTTGTCGGCCTTCAAGCCTTTGTGTAGGAGGAACATATCCCTCATCAATGCGTATCCACATACGCATGTCATTGAATCGTGCAAAGGCAGCAAACCTATCCTTCCACCAGTAGTAATCTTCCAGTTTCATCAGCTTAGGCGGAGAATTTGCTTGGCCAACCTCAAGGTCCATTTCCAGGAATTTTTGCAAACTCGACATTCTTTCAAAAACTTTTTGTATATGGACTTAAACAATTTAAAATAAATTAATTTAAAATAAATCCTTCGAACTTATTCAAGTTTGAAGTAATTTAAATTTAAATTCGTTTTGTAAATCAAATTCGAATTGTTTTAAGTTCGAACTCAACATGTTCGAAAGTATGCAAGTTAGAGAAACCCTAGAAAATCTGACAAATTCAAAGTGACTCAAGTTCGAGAAAACCCTACGAACTTCTGACAACTTTGAATCTGACAACTTCGAATTCTTTGACAAGTTCTAAATCCTGTTAAATTCGAATGAAACCCTAAAAACAACTTCGAGAGGAGCGCATATGGACAAGTTCAAAGAACCCTAATACCACCTTAAGTTCGAGCGCCGCAAGTTTGAGAAATGGCCAAAACTTTGATTTTTTTCAAGATTTCAGATTAAACCAATGTTTTTAATATTAAAAACACTGATTTCGACTGAAAAAGTGAACTAATATGAATTTTTCCCCGTTACCTTGCTTGTAGAACTCAGAAAAAGTTCGAAAACGGTGATTTTTTCGGTAAACACGTGAAGAAACCAAGAATGTTCATAGTAACACGAAGAACGCGACGAACACTCGAATGGCTCTGATACCACCAGTAAGGTCACCTCTAGCCCAGAACTGATCTTGACGCGACACCGTGCAACGAGTGCGGAATCCTCGTTAGCGGTTTAACGACTCGATCACACACGAAAACCGGAGACGAATAGTATGATAGCCGATACAAAGAACGACCGGACACGTGTATTTCTCCGATAGACTCTCTGAAATCACTCAAGTTCGTACGTGCACTAATACGAGCTCTGATCACTAATTTCTGGAAAAGTCAGTTAATGAAATGGATTAACACATAATTATATCAGTTAAGTTCTAACTGATTTTTCTCATACATATTGTGGTTGGTTGGCACAATTGTAGATGTCGAGGAGAACGAGACAAAGAACACAAAATGTCAACGTACCTATAGATTGGTCTCCGAACCCTCTTATTATCCCAACACCCTGAACACATTATGTCACACCCCGTTACCCCGGTTGGCAACGAAGTGTGACGCCGCGGAAGCGTAACCATAATCATAATGAACGACCACTATGTGGACGTTTTCAAAAATACATCGGTTTAACTTTAAAAGATATAAATGTTTTACATAACCCGAAAATGATAAAAGTAGTTCGCAAGATACAGAGATTTAAATACATAGCTAAATTATCCAAAATAATGCAAGTAAATCTCCAACGGTTTGAAACTGAGTGCGACTCCTTAAATGCGGAAGCTTGAAAATACTACCGAGGTGTAGGACTTGCCTTAATTTCCTGAAAATACACGCTAAAATACGTCAACAAAAATTGTTGGTGAGCTCATAGGTTTACACGTAAATCTGACTTGTATGGACAACAATAATAGAGATTGAATTTATAAAATCATAAATTCCATGTTATGTATTACATATAAACCATCATGCAACCGAAGCTTAATTAAAATGAGTTTGCCCTGTGCAGTATTTCCATACGTAATACCGTGTGTTAAATATATATGCACTCGCTGTTAGCTGACCCGAACTAACCCGAATGGGGGACATGACTCCCGATAGATCTATCCACAATATATTCGCGCTTACAAATAAATGCAATTAACGGTTCATGATATAAGGGCTGATGGAACCACATGTGTAATACATATTAGAATTGAAGATGTTTCCGTGTCCATATAAAAACGAAGCATGTATTTCATCCCCAAAACATTACAGTGTGAAAATAGGGGCTATGAGAACTCACCGAGCGTGTGATGGTAAAAAAACGAGCGTAATATGCTTTTTAGCGTAAATGGATGGATGATGCACCGAGCGAGATTAATCGAGTCCTAAATGATACTAAGGACTTAATATCTCTAATATATGATGATATATATATTTGAAGATTTTTATGTCTTAAATCACCCAACATTACAAGTTTATAAATAATATTAGCTTAAAACGTCAAGTTTATATATATATATATATATATATATATATATATATATATATATATATATATATATATATATATATATATATAATTTTCCAGCTTTTTCGGAGGTTTTTCGGCCTACTTTGAGGCTGTTTTTGACCAAGCTCCAAAACGTTTTAGGCTTTGGTTTTCTAGGACATTAAACTACTATATACAAAGGATTTTTAGAATCAAGAACGGCCATTTTTCGAGATGTTTAGGTTGGTGAAAAAGCTCGTTAAAAACCCTATGTTGGCCATTTTTGAGCTGTCAAACTTTCGGTTTCCCAAATAATTTCTGGAGGTCTTAAACTCCAAAATAAATTATGAAAAATTCCAGATCTATAGTTAAGACATAGATCTAACTTTTGAGACAAGAATCAACTCATTTCGTTAAGTTATGAATTAGTTATGATTTTTCAAAGTCGATATAAATTTTCTGCCGAAAATCCGCAGTTTTATAAACTTGAAACAACTTATGATTCTTGTTGTTTATTCAAAGACTACTTGTATAAAAGTTATAAAAGTTATATAACACATATATAACACATGTTTTCATAATATTAACATGTTTATAATGTGTTCATATATTCATAAACACATTCAAAGAAACAACTTAAAAATAAGAACTAGAAACTTATAAACTTGAGTTTTTATGAAACTTGTTGTTGTTGGTGATTATATATATTATGAAAGACTTATATAAACATAAATGTATGATGAAATAAGCTAGTATTTACTTACTTTGATCTATTATAGGAATGAAAATTAGTAGAAGTTGAAATCCTTGCAAGACTTTTCACCAAAACTCTTGAAATATTAAAAGAACACAAAGTTGCAAATTTTGGTGTTCTTGACACCTCTTGGGCGGATTTGAGAGAAAGAAAAGAAGAGATTTTTGTGTTGTGAAGGTGTGAAGAATGAGATGAAGTTGGGGTCCTCTTTATAGAGGTGAAAAAGGTGGTGAAATGATGAAAATAGTTGTAAAATCTTGGATGAAAGGAAAGAGGAGGATTTGATGGTGAAATGTTGAGTAAAAAAATACATTCTTTTGGTCCTTGTGTCCTTCCTAGTGGCCGGCCTATATGGGTGTATTTTGATGTATTTTTCTTTTTTTTTTGTATAAAAATATTTAAAAATGTATTCTTGTATTTCCCTTTTCTTGTAAATTCATAAATACTTTTGGATGCATTGTTTTAATGACTTGTTTTAGTCATGCATAATTAATGTTAAGTAATTGTATTAGTGTATCATTAGTGTCACTAATCATAATTTAATTATGTACTTAGTTGAATTAATCCTTCATATCGTAAATTGATCGGATTAATTGATTTCCCGATTCATCGCACCGATGGATTTGATTCTAATTGAGTTGAATTTTCTAATAAACCTTGTTAATCACTTGATTAATTTCTAATGACCACTGATTAGGCTATAATTGACAATTAAATACAGATTAGGGCATTGTTGCTAACCTGGATTAATGTCGGATGTTACAGTCTCCCCCTGTTAAGGGAATTTCGTCCCGAAATTAGCTCGTGTTCCCCACTGCTTGAGTATTTGAGAACAGCTGAGGGTATTTTTCTCGGAACTGATCTTCGCGTTCCCACGTAAACTCAGGACCTCGCTTAGAGTTCCATCTGACTTTTATTATCGGGATCCGACTGTGCTTTAGTTTCTTGACTTCTCGGTCCATTATTTCTACAGGTTTCTCAATGAAGTTCAACTTATCGTCTAACTCCAGCTCGTCCATGGGTATAACGAGTGATTCATCAGCCAGACACTTCTTAAGATTTGACACGTGGAAGGTGCTATGAACGTTACTAAGTTCTGGGGGCAGATCGAGCCGGTAAGCTATCGGGCCAATTCTTTTGGTGATCTTGAATGGTCTGATATAACGAGGATTGAGTTTTCCTCGTTTCCCAAAACGGATTACGCCCTTCCAAGGCGAGACTTTCAACATTACTTGATCTCCCTCTTGAAATTCCAAATCCTTCCGTCGAATATCGGCATAGCTTTTCTGTCGATCCCGCGCGATCTTTAACCGGTTACGAATCTGGGCTATCTTTTATGTAGTCTCCTGGATGATCTCAGGTCCAGTAATCTGACTATCTCCTACTTCAGCCCAACAAAGTGGCGATCGACACTTTCACCCGTAGAGTGCCTCAAATGGGGTGATCTTAATACTTGAGTGATAGCTGTTGTTATAGGAAAACTCAACTAATGGCAGGTGTCTGTCCCAACTTTTGCCAATGTCGATAACACATGCCCTTAGCATGTCTTCCAACGTCTGAATCGTCCTTTCACTCTGACCATCTGTTTGCGGGTGATAGGCTGTGCTCATATCTAGACGTGTACCTAGTGCCTCTTGCAATGACTGCCAAAATCTTGATGTGAACCGGTTGTCCCTGTCTGATATAATTGATACTGGCACTCCATGCCTTGAGACGACTTCTTTAAGTTAGATTTGTGTTAACTTATCCATCGTATCAGTCTCCTTGATTGGCAAGAAATGTGCGGTTTTGGTAAGTCGATCGACAATCACCCAAATAGTGTCATAACCTCCAGAAGTCTTTAGCAACTTGGTGATGAAATCCATGGTGATGTTTTCCCACTTCCACTGGGGTATTTCTGGTTGAACTAGCAACGCTGATGGTTTCTGGTGCTCAGCCTTAACCTTCAAACATGTTAAGCACTTGCTGACATAGGTAGCAATGTCAGCCTTCATGTTTGGCCACCAGTACATTCCTTTCAAGTCGTGGTACATCTTATCTGACCCTGGATGAATAGCATATCTTGTTTTATGCCCTTCATCCATGACCAGCTTCCTTACTCCTCCAAATTTTGGTAGCCAAATTCTGCTCATGAAGTACCGACATCCATCGGGCTTGATTTCAAACTGCTTATCCATACCTCTCAAGGCTTCATCCAGTAGATTACCTTCCTTGACTGCTTCTTCTTGCGCCTCGCGAACTTGAGAGTTTAGGTTTGACTGTATAGTCATGACCAAAGCTCAGATTCTTAATGGTTTAACCCGTTCCTTTCGGCTCAGGACATCAGCTACGACATTCGCCTTCCCCGGATGATAACGAATTTCGCAGTCATAATCGCTAAGCAGTTCAACCCAACGACGTTGCCTCATATTTAACTCTTTCTGATTCAGAATATGCTGAAGGCTTTTATGGTCTGTAAACACCGTGCACTTAGTTCCGTACACGTAGTGCCTCCATATTTTGAGAGCAAACACCACTGCTCCAAGCTTCAAGTCATGAGTCGTATAGTTCACCTCGTGAATTTTGAGATGTCGTGATGCGTAAGAAATGACTTTATCCCTTTGCATGAGCACACAACCTAATCCATTGTGTGAGGCATCACAGTAGACCACAAAATTTTCAGTCCCTTCAGGTAAGGACAGAATTGGTGCACTACACAATCTTTGCTTTAACTGCTGAAACGCCTTTTCTTGCTCTTCACCCCAGACATGTTTTACATCCTTCCGAGTCAACTCTGTTAGGGAACCTGCTATCTTTGAGAAGTTTTCAATAAATCGCCTATAATAACCGGCAAGTCCTAGAAATTGGCAGATTTCCGTGGGAGTTCTAGGAGTTGCCCAGTTCTTTATGGCCTCGATTTTTGATGGATCAACTTGGATTCCCTGCCTGTTGATCACATGTCCAAGGAATTTAACTTCTCGCAACCAAAATTCACATTTTGAAAATTTGGCGTATAACGGTTCCTTCTCTAACAACTCCAAGATCAGCTTGAGATGTTGTTCGTGCTCCTCCTTATTTCTGGAATAGATGAGGATATCGTCTATGAACATTATTACAAATTTGTCCAGATACGGTTTACACACTGGATTCATTAGGTCCATGAATATGGCTGGTGCGTTGGTCAAACCGAATGGCATTACCTGAAATTCGTAATGTCCATAACGAGTTCTGAATGCTGTCTTGGGAATGTCTTCTTCTCGAACCTTTACTTGATGATAACCGGATCGCAGATCAATCTTAGAGTAGAAGCTAGATCCCTGTAGTTGGTCAAATAGGTCGTCAATTCTGGGAAAGGGGTAGCGGTTCTTTACTGTTAACTTGTTTAGTTCTCGGTAGTCTATGCACATCCTGAAGGATCCGTCTTTCTTTTTCACGAACAAGACCGGAGCTCCCCAAGGTCAGGAACTTGGTCGAATGAATCATTTATCCATCAATTCTTGTAATTGATTGGATAGATCTTGCATTTCAGAACGAGCGAGTCTATATGGGGCTCTTGCGACCGGTGCAGCTCCCGGCACCAAATCGATTTGAAACTCTACTTGCCTAGTTGGCGGAAGTCCAGGCAATTCTTCCGGGAAGACCTTCGGATAGTCACAAACCACTGGAATATCCTCGAGTCGCTTCTCCTCCGACTCGTTTTCTGCAAATTGTACCAATACTGCATGGCAACCTTTCCTAAGGCACTTTAATGTTCTTAGGCCGGATATGACATTCAGCTGTCGGTTCTTTCTTTCCCCTTGGACTGTTAGGACCTTCTTCTTGTGGAGTGGTATCCGTACCACTTTCTTACCGCACAAAATCTCAGCCTGGTTGTGTGACAACCAATCCATACCAATTACTACATCAAAACTTCCGAGTTCTATAGGCATCAAGTCTATCTGAAAGGGATGATCTGCCAGCTTCAGTGTGCATTCCTTAATAATACTACTTGCCTCTATTATTTTGCCGTCAGCCAGTTCTATAGTATAAGAGTTGTCTAAGGGAAAAGGAGTGTCATTCAATTGCTTACTAAACTTATCAGATATAAAGCTCCTATCAGCCCCAGTATCAAAGAGTACGTAAGGGTAAATGTCATTTAAAAGAAACGTACCTGATACCACATGGGGATCCTGACGAGCGTCACCTGCTCCTAACACAAAAGCTCTCCCCTGAGCTCCTCCACCATTTCTCAACTTCGGACACTCACTCTTGAAGTGCCCAGTAGCTCCACATTCATAGCAGCCTCTCTGATTGCCGCCATTGACACCCGGGGTTCCAAATTTACAGTCTTTGGCCACATGGCCAATACGTTTGCATTTTCCACAAGGGGTTGGGCAGGGACCCTTGATGTGATGAAAGGTGCATTGGGTGCAGAAAGGCTTGGTACCTGTGTAGCCCTTCCTTGACTCAGCTCCTGCTACATAAGCCTTGATGGTCTCGGGCTTCTTGGATTGCGAGCCCGTATTCCTCCCTGACTTGTCCTCCCACTTTCTCTTGTTTTCCCCGGCGTTGGCTTCATTTCTCCGGGACACTTGATCCATAAGGTTGTTGGCCATTCTGATGGCGTCCTGTATGGTGGATGGGTTGGAGGCAGTGACATTACCTTGAATTTGAGGAGCGAGTCCCCAAATGTAACGCTCGATTTTCTTGTACTCAGGGGTCACCATCTGAGGGCACAGAATACTTAGTTCGTGGAATCGGTTGGTGTACCCAGCTACATCCGTTCCCTTCATAGCCAGATTCCAAAACTCTGACTCCATTTTCTGTAGCTCATTCCTCGGGCAATACTCATCGGTCATCATCTGCTTCAACTCGGTCCAGGCGAGTTGGTAAGCTGCATCAATTCCCACAGACTGGGTATACGAGTTCCACCATGTCAAGGCGCTGTCTTGCAGAGTGTGGGTGGCGAACTTTACTTTGTCTCCTTCAATGCATCCGCTAACACGGAAGACAGACTCCAACTTTTCGAACCATCGTACTAATCCGACGGCTCCTTCGGTCCCATTGAAGTATCGGGGCTTGCAGCTCAAAAACCCCTTAATTCCGCAACCCTTAGGGTGGGTTTCAGTTCCTCCCGTGGTGCGGCTAGCACCACCATCTCCATTAGCTGAACTGTTTCTGTTGGTCTCGTAAGTGGCTATAGCAGCAGCCACTCTTTGTGCAACTAGTTCCTCAATTTCTGCGGCGTTCATAACTCGTCTCGGCGGCATTATCTTAAAGTTTAAAGAAAATAGCATAGTGTAAGAAGTTGAATCTTAAAGATGTAAATTTTTCTTAAGGCACAACACTATAATCATCAAACACAATTTCATAAATAACTTGCAATTTTCATTAATCGTTCATAATTTTCTTACATTGGGGCGGGTTATAACCCGAAAATTTTAGTCCTACACTATTACATAATAATTTCCTAATATTACAAAGATAGAGGGGGGGGGGTACTAGGTGCGGGAGTGATCAGGGGTCTCTCCCTTTTCTAAAGCATTGAGGCGCTGTGCCAGCTCCTCATTGCGGGCCTCGCTCTCGGCTAATCGTTGCCGGAGCTCGTTCAGTCCGTCCTGCTGAATGGCGAGGGCGTGCTGGTTGGCCCAGTATATGTTGGAGTTTTGTAACTCCTCCCGCTCTAAACGAGCGGTCATTTCTCCGATGTCTTGGTTAAGCAACCGAAGTTGGAGATCATGCCTTGAAGACCGTGCTACCAAGAGTGGTATGGTCTGTTCGGCGGGTTCTTGAGTGAGTGACGGGATAGGTGCGGAGGATGGTCCTCCGATCTCAAAGTGGGAAGGGATTCCTTCCTCTTGCCTCCATTCACGGAGGGTTTCAGGTATCCAGCCCCATCGTCGGGCGTCTACACGTCGGTGTGGTGGTGGGGGATGGGGTTGGGGAGTCGAGATGGGAATAGACTCCCGTCTCGGCGTGATCACCCGTTTTCGGGGTGTATACAACATTTTAGGGCCGTTTGGGTAAGGCCGATATGGCTTAAATGATGGCTCTGCCGGGTGGTATGGAATGCGGGCGGGGACTGTTGGGGGCGGTGGATCCTCTCCGTCGTCATCTTCTTCCATCGGTTCCTCTTCTGACTCCTCCATTGGTTCTTCGGAGGGGTCTTCTTCAGTGAAAACTTCAGTGACTCCGGGGCTTGTAGGGGTGTACTCATCCTCTGAATCTGACAAGATGATGGTCTCTGGGTGGGACATGTTTTCTGCTATCAAGGTCCATGCATAGCCTTTTAGTTAGTTACAAGATATTTTCAAAATCAGTAAAACTTAAGTGCAGTTATAGTCTAGGGTACTAATGCAACCTAGTTCACTATAACTATGGCTCTGATACCAATCTGTCACACCCCGTTACCCCGGTTGGCAACGAAGCGTGACGTCGCGGAAGCGTAACCATAATCATAATGAACGACCACTATATGGACGTTTTCAAAAATACATCGGTTTAACTTTAAAAGATATAAATGTTTTACATAACCCGAAAATGATAAAAGTAGTTCGCAAGATACAGAGATTTAAATACATAATTAAATTATCCAAAATAATGCAAGTAAATCTCCGACGGTTTGAAACTGAGTGCGACTCCTTAAATGCGGAAGCTTGAAAATACTACCGAGGTGTAGGACTTGCCTTAATTTCCTAAAAATACACGCTAAAATGCGTCAACAAAAATTGTTGGTGAGCTCATAGGTTTACACGTAAATCTGACTTGTATGGACAACAATAATAGAGATTGAATTTATAAAATCATAAATTCCATGTTATGTATTACATATAAACCATCATGCAACCGAAGCTTAATTAAAATGAGTTTGCCCTGTGCAGTATTCCCATACATAATACCGTGTGTTAAATATATTGCACTCGCTGTTAGCCGACCCAAACTAACCCGAATGGGGGACATGACTCCCGATAGATCTATCCACAATATATTCGCGCTTACAAATAAATGCAATTAACGGTTCATGATATAAGGGCTGATGGAACCACATGTGTAATACATAATAGAAATGAAGATGTTTTCATGTCTATATAAAAACGAAGCATGTATTTCATCCCCAAAGTGTGAAAATAGGGGCTATGAGAACTCACCGAGCGTGTGATGGTAAAAAAAACGAGCGTAATATGCTTTTTAGCGTAAATGGATGGATGATGCACCGAGCGAGATTAATCGAGTCCAAAATGATAATAAGGACTTAATATCGATCTCTAACATATGATGATATATATATTTGTAGATTTTTATGTCTTAAATCACCCAACATTACAAGTTTATAAATAATATTCGCTTAAAACGTCAAGTTTATATAAATATATAATTTTCCAGCTTTTTCGGAGGTTTTTCGGCCTACTTTGAGGCTGTTTTTAACCAAACTCCAAAATGCTTTAGGCTTTGGTTTTCTAGGACATTAAACTACTATATACAAAGGATTTTTAGAATCAAGAACGGCCATTTTTCGAGATGTTTAGGTTGGTGAAAAAGCTCGTTAAAAACCCTATGTTGACCATTTTTGAGCTGTCAAACTTTCGGTTTCCCAAATAATTTCTGGAGGTCTTAAACTCCAAAATAAATTATGAAAAATTCCAGATCTATAGTTAAGACATAGATCTAACTTTTGAGACAAGAATCAACTCATTTCGTTAAGTTATGAATTAGTTATGATTTTTCAAAGTCGATATAAATTTTTGCCGAAAATCCGCAGTTTTATAAACTTGAAACAACTTATGATTCTTGTTGTTTATTCAAAGACTACTTGGATAAAAGTTATAAAAGTTATATAACATATATATAACACATGTTTTCATAATATTAACATGTTTATAGGAATGAAAATGAGTAGAAGTTGAAATCCTAGCAAGACTTTTCACCAAAACTCTTGAAATATTAAAAGAACACAAAGTTGCAAATTTTGGTGTTCTTGACACCTCTTGGCCGGATTTGAGAGAAAGAAAAGAAGAGATTGTTGTGTTGTGAAGGTGTGAAGAATGAGATGAAGTTGGGGTCCTATTTATAGAGGTGAAAAAGGTGGTGAAATGATGAAAATAGTTGTAAAATCTTGGATGAAAGGAAAGAGGAGGATTTGATGGTGAAATGTTGAGTAAAAAAATACATTCTTTTGGTATGTGTGTCCTTCCTAGTGGCCGGCCTATATGGGTGTATTTTGATGTATTTTTCTTTTTTTTTTGTATAAAAGTATTTAGAAACGTATTATTGTATTTCCCTTTTCTTGTAAATTCATAAATACTTTTGGATGCATTGTTTTAATGACTTGTTTTAGTCTTTCATAATTAATGTTAAGTAATTGTATTAGTGTATGATTAGTGTCACTAATCATAATTTAATTATGTACTTAGTTGAATTAATCCTTATTATCGTAAATTGATCGGATTAATTGATTTCCCGATTCATCGCACCGATGGATTTGATTCTAATTGAGTTGAATTTTCTAATAAACCTTGTTAATCACTTGGTTAATTTCTAATGACCACTGATTAGGCAATAATTGACTATTAAATACAGATTAGGGCATTGTTGCTAACCTGGATTAATGTCGGATGTTACACATTAGAACACATTTATTTTTGTATAAGAAGTATTCGAATAAAGTGTTAGCTGAAAAGAGGGTTAGGAGAAGTGATTTTGAGGATTATGGGAATCCGTACCTTTTTGACTATTTGGGTTGGGAAAGTGTGTTTGATTTGGGCGGTCCTGAGATTTATCAGTTCGATGTGGTTGAGTGGGTGTTTACCATATGAAGGGAGAGGGGTCGTTCACCTAACGACTTTAGATTGATAGGAACCGTCCATGGTAGGGACGTGGCGATGGATGCGTAAATCTTTCGCCAATTATTTAATGTAGATTCGGGGGTAGGCCAGGAAGGGTCTAACCAGCGAGGGTATGAGTATAATAAATGAGGCCCAATTGGTCTTTACTTACATGACTTGGTCTGGGAAGTGCACGGAACAGGTAAGTAAGGTTTTTATTCCATCCTTTTTGGAATCTGAGTCCTCCTCCTCCTATAGCCACAGTGCTTTGACTTCGAGGTGTAAGGTGCTTCTCAAGATTATTGTGAACATCTTGCCTAGCGATAGTGACCTATCTAAGGTCAGAATTAGGGATATCACGGTCCTACATGCCCTTCTTAAGGGTAAGCCCAGACTGTCCTTCACATGGACATTCATGAATGATATATGGGCTATATATGATACGAGAGAGAGGACGATCATCCCCCATGCTTGGTTGATCTCTAAATTCCTCTAGAGGACGCGTTCACTTACACCCGATTCCCTGATTTCCCCTGTTTCGGCGACGTTCACTACGGCTGCCATGTTCCCTACCTTGATTTTTAGGGAAGTTGATGAAGGGTTAGAGATATTCGACAAGGAAACAAATCAGTCGTATATCGAGGACTACACTGAGGATGAGAGGAGAGAGAGAGAGAGAGAGGAAAAAGTCGCTAATGAGGCGGGAGTTAGACACGAAGAGCCGAATAGAGGGGCGTCTACCTCGCACAGTTGAGGTAATGACGGTGTTGATTTTGACCGCATGATGAGGCGGTTAGAGGACTTAGCAGTGGGTCAAGGTGAGTTCCGGGAGGATGTGACCAGAGATTAGATGAGATGAATGGGCGAATGACCCATATTTATGAGAGTTTCGATCACTTGGCGGGTTGGGTAGATCAGCTTCAGGACGGGCAGAGAGCCCTGGGATACCGAAATGCCTATTACCAGCACCATAACACTGGGCATACTAGGAGGGAGTCCGACATCACGAGGACTCCGTAGGTGCTATGCCATATCAGTCGTATGATGATTACACGATGCCCATATACCAGGCCTACAACCCTGCCGTAGACTCTTATCAGCGCTATTCGGCGCATGGAAGGCAGGACCTCCCAAAATCCGATCCCCGCTCACTTGGTTCCGCCGACAGCACAATTCACCACCGGCCAAAACCTGTATACCGACTTCTTCAACAGTGTCTTCGGTTCTCCTCCGCCTCCTCCATTCGAATGATCGGGTACTATCCTTCCTTATTCTTTCATTTTCTGTCTTTTATTTTTATTTTATTTCTGTTCTGCATTTAATTTCTTTATCGTAGTTTTCATTTATTTTTAGTTTTAGCCGAGTCCTATTTAGAGCTATATGATTATATAGTCTGTCATATCTTCCCCAATCAAGTCTTGTTTGCCGATCAGGCTGTGGAACATGATGATAAATAGAAAATACATGTACGAGGGAATTGGCTAGTGTTGACAGGATATTTTATAATTAAGAAAAGAGTCGTAATAATAATTAAAATTTTTTGCTATGTAAAATGAATTCAAGTAGGTTAAAATTTATTTGGGCTTAAATATAAGTAACGTGTCAAAAGATTTTGGAAACCCATGCAATAAGGGGGAGAACTTAATCATGTTTTAGCCTAAAAAATGAGATATTGTAGTCTAGATGGTTCGGGAAACTAAGTCCGTAGGGGTACCATTCATGCCTAATCTCCTAAAACCGTCTGGTTTGGGAGTGATTGACCGAAATCTCGTTACATGGACCATCTAGCTAATCTAGTTTGAAAAGAAAATAGATAGAAGCATGGTGTTAAAAAGAAAAAAGTTGTCGAAAACATGCATAGAGGGAAAAGATGGTCAAAGGACACACGTGTTTTAAGTATCGTAACCTTGAGCTAAAAGGGTATTTCCAAAAGTGAGATACATTATATAAATTCTAAGGGAAACAGATTTTAACTGAAAACGTCTTCAATTTACATGTTAAAAATTTTAATCATTAGTGCGAAGGCTAGCTTAACATAAAATTCCTAGAGTCACTGCTAATATATGCCCGGTACATAGTCAGTAATGATTCCAAAAGCTTGTTCGGGGACGACCAAGAGTTAAGTTGGGGAGGTTTGATAGATCTATAATTTTATATGTTTCAGAGTCATTTTATGTTCATTTTAAGCACTGATACTTCGTAAATTCCATATTATTGCTCCAAATTTGTGTTTCAGGTTCAAGAAATTAAAAGAAAGCAACTCGAGAAAATTCAGAGCAAACCGAGCCGAAGGGGGCGCAGACCCAGAAGAGTTGAGTTGTCCAGATTAGTTCCATCATAGCCCTGGTCGTACCCCTGGCGCACGGGAGGGGGGATGTGCAGGCCTGCGCATGCTCTGCGCTGGGTCGGAGCAAAAACGCATCTTTCAGCCCTAGAAACCCTAAAATCGACTCCTCTATAAATAGAGGTCGATGGCAGCCTTTGAGAGGAGTCCCGAACGTGTCAAAAGAGTTGGAGAAGCCCTGCCGGAGTCGATTTACGATACAAGTACGAAGACGGTGATTCGCAAGCTACAAGATGTCTCAGATCTACATTGTTGAAGAGCATACGATGAGCGGCAAATCCTTTTAGCCGTTTGCGGAGGATCTACGGCAAAGTTTACTCTACTTTGATTTCTTATGTTTTGATGTATTCGTATTGATTGAGATATTCTATGTGTATGCAAATGATAAACATTCAACTATGATTATGATTGTATGTTTTGATTGGTAAAAGCAAGATAGTTTATAGTAGTATTATTATTTGTGCCGAGTCCATTAGCTTAGGGATTAAGACAAGTAATGAATATTGCATATGCTATGCCGAGATTTATTGGTTAAAACATGTTTGAGTAATTTAGACGCACAATTAATTATGTCTATGTGATTGTTGCATGAAATTCGAGTGAGTAATACTTATGCCGTGGTGATTCCGTGAATGATTATTCTTCTCTTGATTGTTAATCTACTACGTTAGTTATTTTGCCATTTATTTTAATCACAAAGTAATAGTAAGTCATTGATCTAAACAAGTCATTCAAATGCACAATTCACAATTTAAAGGGATTTCAATAAAACTTATAATGATAATTGCCTAACCCTAATTGCAAATTTACTCCCTGTGGATTCGACCTTCAATTCTCTGAGCTAAACTTTGGATATAAGGATTATTTCTGCGGGTCCCAACGTCAGCCCGTCATTTGTGAGATCAAGCACCAAATTCTCAATCTTTTGAGATCCCAAATGGGTGGAATGACTTGTTCAACCTCCAAACCTGTTCATATATGAATATTAAGCTCAAAATATATGAAAATTCGTTATATGGGTGTAGTGCATGCAAGGAACAAAAAAGAGAAAAGGTGCACAAACCTGACAGGTTTCCACCTATACCTTTATGAGGCCATAATTCCTTGCTCACACCAACAAATTCGTTCATTTTTTGTTTCAAATTTTAAGTTCATGAGTTCTCTTTCCAACCCAAAAAGAACCAAGTCAAAACATTGGATAAATTATTTACTACGAATGTTCAGAGTTCGGTGTATAGAAACATGTTTCTGACAGAAATATCCATTGACTTTGAGAGATCATAACTCCTGCATGGAGGGATGAAATGAACTCATTTTTTTTTTCTGGAATTTAGTTTTATGTGTTAGATTTCAAACCCAAGTTGTCTTACTCAAAATAATTGAGTTAAGATCTCTGGCCAGTTCATGCAAAAACAGTGCGCAATAGCTCAACAATCTGGACCTTTTATCTTGCATGAATTTTTAAGTATAGCTAAACAACTCTAAATATGAACAATTATATATCAAAATCTTCATAAAACAATGAAGTTTAACCTGTCAGCTAAGGAAATGTGGGATGAACTGGAGATGAAAATGCTTGGGGCAGACTTAGATAATAGGTCCAAAATTAAGGAAGCAAAGGCCAAAATCACAGAGTTTAGAGCCAAGGATGGAGAATCCCTACAGAGTACCTTTACAAGGTTCTGCGCTGTTCTTAATGAGCTAAATAAACTGCATATCCAAAGGGAACCAATTCGATCTTACCCCCTTTTCAGATGCTGATTTTGCAGGTTGCAGAGTCGATAGAAAAAGCACTTCAGGCAGAATCATTCGGTCAGGTTTGATTCAATTGTGTCTTGATTGTATTGATTTGAATTGTATATTGATTTTGTAGGTCCCGAGAGGTTCCCAAAGTATATAGTTATAAGCTGTAGAGGGGGGGTGAATACAGCAATTTAAAAACTACACACTATTTTCTCAATGTTTGTATGTATTATCAACAATTTGTTAATTACAAACAAGCTTGAATGCGGAATAGTTCAAGCTGAGATGACAGATACAACAGTATGTTTACTAGTCTAAGACAGACTCAAACTAGTTTACAATGAATACACTCACTAAGAAGCACTCACTGTGTTTACAAGACTCAGAGGGACAGCTTATGTAGGACAGCTTAGACACAAAGAAACTGTATTACACAAGCAGGCTTGCATGCATGAAAACACACTTGCACGTTCACTCTTGGGTTTCAGCACTTAGCTTTCTTCACACTTCTTTCTGTCCTTAGAAGCTTCCTTTTATACTCACTTAGAGGATCTAAGAGAAACATCTTCATTGGACGGAATGAAAAAGGAGAAGTCTTGTTGAAAAAGACAACATAACCTTTTCTGCACTTTTCTGAAAAGCAGACTTGTCTTCACATGTGCAGAACTTTTGTCTTTTTACTTTGTCTACTGTTTCATTGCCTTTAACTAATTTAGGAATGTCAACTTTGCGTCTTTCTTCCTTGTAAAGGCCTATTTTGATATAAGAAAAATGTCTGTCACCCTTTTTCAAATAACCTTTTGTCTTCATGTTACAGAACAGCGTGGGCAGGCTGAGCAGTTCTGTTTTCCACTTTGTCTTCGACTTTGTAAACTGATCTTGTAGTAAAAAACAATACATGATGACTTGGAAACATATTCCATAAAGTGTTTAGCCTGTTCACAAAGAACAGGTTCTGTTCACAAAGAACAGAACACTTTAAAAATGCCCAAGCTGCTCAACAGTGTAGAGCAGCGTAGACAGTTTATGTCCAGCCTGTTTAGCAGACAGAGCAGCTTGGACAAACTGTCTTAGTTGCAACACATGCAACATATAGAACAGCTTTAGACTGATATTGCAAATCATTTTCAGGTTTCAATAAGGCATGTAACAGGCCTTAAATTCAACCTTCAAATGCATCAACAGGTTTGATTATAAATCTTCCCCTCAGATGTAGAACAGGTTTGACTGAGAGCCTTTTTTGTTGCCTAACAATCTCTGTCCTAATTTGCAATAAACCAAGTTCCAGCTGGTC
>JAANYP010005707.1:0-16739 GCA_020465985.1 Centrapalus pauciflorus | reverse complement strand
ACCGCTGTGAGTGACAGATTGCATTACTTACTTTTATATGTTTCGGTACTTATTTGTGATTGTTACTGACTTGTATGGAATCATCTGTTGCTGCTTGTTCCTTGATTACTTAATTATATGTTAGGAATGTATGATAGACACTTCGGAAACTGAACAACTGCTGCTGCATGTTCCTTGATTACTTGAATTGCTTAGGACCGCTGTGAGTGACAGATTGCATTACTTACTTGCATATGTTTCGGTACTTATTGGTGATTGTTACTAACTTGTATGGAAACATCTGCAGCTGCTTGTTCCTTGATTACTTAATTATATGTTAGGAACGTATGATAGACACTTCTGAAATTGAACAACTGTTGCTGCATGTTCCTTGACTACTTGCATTGCTTAGGACCGCTGTGAGTGACAAATTGCATTACTTACTTCCATATGTTTCAGTACTTATGGGAGATTGTTACTGACTTGTATGGAAACATCTAATGCTTCTTAATCCTTTATTACTTAATTGTATGTTAGGAACGCATGATAGACACAGCTGAAACTGGACAACTGTAGCTTCATGTTCCTTGATTACTTGCATTGCTCCGGACCGCTGTGAGTGACAGATTGCGTTGCTTACTTGCATATGTTTTGGTACTTACTGGTGAATGTTACTGACTTGTATGGAAACATCTGTTGTTTGTTCCTTGATTACATCAATGTATGTTAGGAACGTATGATAGACACTGCTGAAACTGGACAACTGCTGCTGCATGTTCCTTGATTACTTGCATTGCTCAGGATCGCTACGTGTGACAGATTGCGTTTCTTACTCATATGTTTCCGTAGTTATTTTTGATTGTCACTGACTTGTATGGAAACATCTGCTGCTGCTTGTTCCTTGATTACTTAATCATATGTTAGGAACGTACGATAGACACTTCTGAAACTGAACAACTGCTGCTGCATGTTCCTTGATTACTTGAATTTCTTAGGACCGCTGTGAGTGACAGATTGCATTACTTACTTACATATGTTTCGGTACTTATTGGTGATTGTTACTAACTTGAATGGAAACATCTGCAGCTGCTTGTTCCATGATTACTTAATTATATGTTAGGAACGTATGATAGACACTACTGAAACTGGACAATTGTTGCTGCATGTTCCCCTTGATTACTTGCATTGCTCAGGACTGCTGTGAGTGACAGATTGCATTACTTACTTGCACTTGTTTCGGTACTTATTGGTGATTGATACTGACTTGTATGGAAACATCTGCTGCTGCTTGTTCCTTGATTACTTAATTGTATGTTAGGAACGTATGATAGACACTGCTGAAACTGGACAACTACTGCTGCATGTTCCTTGATTACTTGCATTGCTTAGGACCGCTGTGAGTGACAGATTGCATTACATACTTGCATATGTTTCGGTACATATTGGTGATTGTTACTGACTTGTATGGAAACATCAGCAGCTGTTTGTTCCTTGATTACTTAATTCTATGTTAGGAACGTACGATACACACTGCTGAAACTGGACAACTTGTGTTGCATGTTCTTTGATTACTTGAAGTGCTCAGGACCGCTGTGAGTGACAGATTGCATTACTTACTTGCATATGTTTCGGTACTTATTGGAGATTTTTACTGACTTGTATAGAAACATCTGATGTTTCTTAATCCTTTATTACTTAATTGTATGTTAGGAATGTATGATAGACACTGCTGAAACTGGACAACTGTTGCTTCATGTTCCTTGATTACTTGCATTGCTCCGGACCGCTGTGAGTGACAGATTGCATTACTTACTTGCATACGTTTTGGTACTTATTGGTGATTGTTATTGACTTGTATGGAAACATCTGCTGCTTGTTCCTTGATTACTTAATTATATATTAGGAACGTATGATAGACATGTTTGACACTGGACACTCTCCCCCCTGGCATGTTCCTGATTACTGCATTTGCTTAGGACCGCTGTGTGAGTGACAGATTGCATTACATACATGCCCTTGTTTCGGTCGGTAACTTCTTGGTGATGTTACTGACTTGTATGGAAAACATCCTGATGCCGCTTGTTCCTTGATACTTAACTTTGTCGTTAGGAACGTATTATAGACACGCTGAAAAACTGGACAACTTCTGTGCATGTTCCTGATACTTGCATTGCTCATGACCGCTTGTGAGCGACCGATTGCATTTACTTGCTGCATCTGTTTTGGTTACTAATTGGTTATTGTTACTGCCTGTATGGAAACATCTGCTGCGCTTGTTCCCTTGATTACTAATTGTCTGTTAGGAAAGATGATAGACACTGCTGAAACTGGACAACCGCTTGCATTGCTCAGGACCGCTGTGAGTGACAGATTGCATTACTTACTTTTATATGTTTCGGTACTTATTTGTGATTGTTACTGACTTGTATGGAATCATCTGTTGCTGCTTGTTCCTTGATTACTTAATTATATGTTAGGAATGTATGATAGACACTTCGGAAACTGAACAACTGCTGCTGCATGTTCCTTGATTACTTGAATTGCTTAGGACCGCTGTGAGTGACAGATTGCATTACTTACTTGCATATGTTTCGGTACTTATTGGTGATTGTTACTAACTTGTATGGAAACATCTGCAGCTGCTTGTTCCTTGATTACTTAATTATATGTTAGGAACGTATGATAGACACTTCTGAAATTGAACAACTGCTGCTGCATGTTCCTTGATTACTTGCATTGCTTAGGACCGCTGGAGAGTGGACAAATTGCCTCACTTACTTCATATGTTTTGTACTTATGGGAAGATTGTTACTGATGTATGGCAACATCTACTGCTTCTTACTCCTTTATTACTTAATTGTCTGTTAGGGAAGCCATGATAGACCAAGCTTGAAACTGGACAAACTGTAGCTTCTGTTCCTTGTATTACTTGATTGCTCCGGACCGCTTGTGAGTGACGATTGCTTTTTGCTTACTTGCATATGTTTTGCGTACTTATTGGTGAATTTTACTGACTTGTATGGCAAACCCTGCTAGCTTGTTCCTTGCTACATCAATGTATGTTAGGAACGTATGATGACACTGCTTGATGCAACTGGACAACTGCTGCTGCATGTTCCTTGATTACTTGCATTGTCAGGACGTACGTGTGGAAGATTGCGTTTCTTATTGACATATGTTTCCGAGTTATTTTGATTGTCACTGATTGTATGGAAACATCTGCTGCTGCTTGTTCCTTGATTACTTAATCATATGTTAGGAACGTACGATAGACACTTCTGAAACTGAACAACTGCTGCTGCATGTTCCTTGATTACTTGAATTTCTTAGGACCGCTGTGAGTGACAGATTGCATTACTTACTTGCATATGTTTCGGTACTTATTGGTGATTGCTACTAACTTGTATGGAAACATCTGCAGCTGCTTGTTCCATGATTACTTAATTATATGTTAGGAACGTATGATAGACACTGTGCTGCATGTTCCCCTTGATTACTTGCATTGCTCAGGACTGCTGTGAGTGACAGATTGCATTACTTACTTGCATTTGTTTCGGTACTTATTGGTGATTGATACTGACTTGTATGGAAACATCTGCTGCTGCTTGTTCCTTGATTACTTAATTGTATGTTAGGAACGTATGATAGACACTGCTGAAACTGGACAACTACTGCTGCATGTTCCTTGATTACTTACATTGCTTAGGACCGCTGTGAGTGACAGATTGCATTACATACTTGCATATGTTTCGATACATATTGGTGATTGTTACTGACTTGTATGGAAACATCAGCAGCTGTTTGTTCCTTGATTACTTAATTCTATGTTAGGAACGTACGATACACACTGCTGAAACTGGACAACTTGTGTTGGATGTTCTTTGATTACTTGAATTGCTCAGGACCGCTGTGAGTGACAGATTGCATTACTTACTTGCATATGTTTCGGTACTTATTGGAGATTTTTATTGACTTGTATAGAAACATCTGATGCTTCTTAATCCTTTATTACTTAATTGTATGTTAGGAATGTATGATAGACACTGCTGAAACTGGACAACTGTTGCTTCATGTTCCTTGATTACTTGCATTGCTCCGGACCGCTATGAGTGACAGATTGCATTACTTACTTGCATACGTTTTGGTACTTATTGGTGATTGTTACTGACTTGTATGGAAACATCTGCTGCTTGTTCCTTGATTACTTAATTATATGTTAGGAACGTATGAAAGACACTGTTGAAACTGGACAACTCCTGCTGCATGTTCCTTGATTACTTGCATTGCTTAGGACCGCTGTGAGTGACAGATTTCATTACATACTTGCATATGTTTCGGTACTTATTGGTGATTGTTACTGACTTGTATGGAAACATCTGATGCAGCTTGTTCCTTGATTACTTAATTGTATGTTAGGAATGTATGATTGACACTTCTGAAACTGAACAACTGATGCTGCATGTTCCTTGATTACTTGAATTCCTTAGGACCGCTGTGAGTGACAGATTGCATTACTCACTTGCATATGTTTCAGTACTTATTGGTGATTGTTACTAACTTTTATGGAAACATCTGGAGCTGCTTGTTCCTTGATTACTTAATTATATGTTAGGAACGTATGATAGACACTTCTGAAATTGAAGATCTGCTGCTGCATGTTCCTTGATTACTTGCATTGCTTAGGACCGCTGTGAGTGACAGATTGCATTACTTACTTCCATATGTTTCGGTACTTGATTGTTACTCACTTGTATGGAAACATCTGCAGCTGCTTGTTCCTTGATTACTTAATTGTATGTTAGGAACGTATGATAGACACTGTTGAAACTGGACAACTGATGTTGCATGTTCTTTGATTACTTGCATTGCTCAGGACCGCTGTGAGTGACAGATTGCATTACTTACTTGCATATGTTTCGGTACTTATTGGAGATTGTTAGTGACTTGTATGGAAACATCTAATGCTTCTTAATCCTTTATTACTTAATTGTATGTTAGGAACGTATGATAGACACAGCTGAAACTGGACAACTGTTGCTTCATGTTCCTTGATTACTTGTATTGCTCCGGACCGCTGTGAGTGATAGATTGCATTACTTACTTCCATATGTTTTGGTACTTATTGGTGATTGTTACTGACTTGTATGGAAACATCTGCTGCTTGTTCCTTGATTACATCAATGTATGTTAGGAACGTATGATAGACACTGCTGAAACTGGATAACTGCTGCTGCATGTTCCTTGATTACTTGCATTGCTCAGGACCGCTATGTGTGACAGATTGCGTTTCTTACTTGCATATGTTTTGGTAGTTATTGTTGATTGTTACTGACTTGTATGGAAACATCTGCTGCTGATTGTTCCTTGATTACTTAATTATATGTTAGGAACGTACGATAGACAATTCTGAAACTGAACAACTGCTGCTGCATGTTCCTTGATTACTTGAATTTCTTAGGACCGCTGTGAGTGACAGATTGCATTACTTATTTGCATATGTTTCGGTACTTATTGGTGATTGATACTGACTTGTATGGAAACATCTGCTGCTGCTTGTTCCTTGATTACTTAATTGTATGTTAGGAACGTATGATAGACACTGCTGAAACTGGACAACTGCTGCTGCATGTTCCTTGATTACTTGCATTGCTTAGGACCGCTGTGAGTGACAGATTGCATTACATACTTGCATATGTTTCGGTACTTATTGGTGATTGTTACTGACTTGTATGGAAACATCAGCAGCTGCTTGTTCCTTGATTACTTAATTATATGTTAGGAACGTATGATAGACACTGCTGAAAATGGACAACTTGTGTTGCATGTTCTTTGATTACTTGAATTGCTGAGGACCGCTGTGAGTGACAGATTGCATTACTTACGTGCATATGTTTCGGTACTTATTGGAGATTGTTACTGTCTTGTATAGAAACATCTGATGCTTCTTAATCCTTTATTACTTAATTGTATGTTAGGAACGTGTGATAGACACTGCTGAAACTGGACAACTGGTGCTTCATGTTCCTTGATTACTTGCATTGCTCCGGACCGCTGTGAGTGACAGATTGTATTACTTACTTGCATACGTTTTGGTACTTATTGGTCATTGCTACTGACTTTTATGGAAACATCTGCTGCTTGTTCCTTGATTACTTAATTATATGTTAGGAACGTATGATAGACATTGCTGAAACTGGACAACTGCTGCTGCATGTTCCTTGATTACTTGCATTGCTTAGGACCGCTGTGAGTGACAGATTGCATTACATACTTGCATATGTTTCGGTACTTATTGGTGATTGTTACTGACTTGTATGGAAACATCTGATGCAGCTTGTTCCTTGATTACTTAATTGTATGTTAGGAACGTATCATAGACACTGCTGAAACTGGACAACTGCTGTTGCATGTTCCTTGATTACTTGCATTGCTCAGGACCGCTGTGAGTGACAGATTGCATTAGTTGCTTGCATATGTTTCGGTACTTATTGGTGATTGTTACTGACTTGTATGGAAACATCTGCTGCTGCTTGTTCCTTGATTACTTAATTGTATGTTAGGAACGTATGATAGACACTGCTGAAACTGGACAACTGCTTGCATTGCTCAGGACCGCTGTGAGTGACAGATTGCATTACTTACTTTTATATGTTTCGGTACTTATTGGTGATTGTTACTGACTTATATGGAAACATCTGCTGCTGCTTGTTCCTTGATTACTTAATTATAAGTTAGGAATGTATGATAGACACTTCTGAAACTGAACAACTGCTGCTGCATGTTCCTTGATTACTTGAATTGCTTAGGACCGCTATGAGTGATAGATTGCATTACTTACTTGCATATGTTTTGGTATTTATTGGTGATTGTTACTAACTTGTATGGAAACATCTGCAGCTGCTTATTCCTTAATTACTTAATGATATGTTAGGAACGTATGATAGACACTTCTGAAATTGAACAACTGCTGCTGCATGTTCCTTGATTACTTGCATTGCTTAGGACCGCTGTGAGTGACAGATTGCATTACTTACTTGCATATGTTTCGGTACTTATTGGTGATTGTTACTGACTTGTAATGAAACATCAGCAGCTGCTTGTTCCTTGATTTCTTAATTATATGTTAGAAACGTATGATAGACACTGCTGAAACTGGACAACTGCTGTTGCATGTTCTTTGATTACTTGAATTGCTCAGGACCGCTGTGAGTGACAGATTGCATTACTTACTTGCATATGTTTCGGTACTTATTGGAGATTGTTACTGACTTGTATCGAAACATCTGATGCTTCTTAATCCTTTATTACTTAATTGTATGTTAGGAACGTATGATAGACACTGCTGAAACTGGACAACTGTTGCTTCATGTTCCTTGATTACTTGCATTGCTCCGGACCGCTGTGAGTGACAGATTGCATTACTTACTTGCATACGTTTTGGTACTTATTGGTGATTGTTATTGACTTGTATGGAAACATCTGCTGCTTGTTCCTTGATTACTTAATTATATATTAGGAACGTCTGATAGACACTGCTGAAACTGGAGAACTGCTGCTGCATGTTCCTTGATTACTTGCATTGCTAAAGACCGCTGTGAGTGACAGATTGCATTAGATACTCGCATATGTTTCGGTACTGATTGGTGATTGTTACTGACTTGTATGGAAACATCTGATGCTTATTAATCCTTTCTTACTTAATTGTGTGTTAGGAACGTATGATAGACACTGCTGAAACTGGACAACTGCTGTTGCATGTTCCTTGATTACTTGCATTGCTCAAGACCGCTGTTAGCGACAGATTGCATTACTTGCTTGCATAGGTTTCGGTAGTTATTGGTGATTGTTACTGAGTTGTATGGAAACATCTGCTGCTGCTTGTTCCTTGATTACTTAATTATATGTTAGGAATGTATGATAGACACTTCTGAAACTGAACAACTGCTTCTGCATGTTCCTTGATTACTTGAATTGCATAGGACCGCTATGAGTGACAGATTGCATTACTTACTTGCATATGTTTCGGTACTTATTGGTGATTGTTACAAACTTGTATGGAAACATCTGCAGCTGCTTGTTCCTTGATTACTTAATTGTATGTTAGGAACGTATGATAGACACTGCTGAAACTGGACAACTGCTGCTGCATGTTCCCCTTGATTACTTGCATTGCTCAGTACCGCTGTGAGTGACAGATTGCATTACTTACTTGCATATGTTTCGGTACTTATTGGAGATTGTTACTGACTTGTATGGAAACATCTGATGCTTCTTAATCCTTAATTACTTAATTGTATGTTAGGAACGTATGATAGACACTGTTGAAACTGGACAACTGTTGCTTCATGTTCCCTGATTACTTGCATTGCTCCGGACCGCTGTGAGTGACAGATTGCATTACTTACTTGCATATGTTTTGGTACTTATTGGTGATTGTTACTGACTTGTATGGAAACATCTGCTGCTTGTTCCTTGATTACATAGATGTATGTTAGGAACGTATGATAGACACTGCTGAAACTGGACAACTGCTGCTGCAAGTTCCTTGATTACTTGCATTGCTCAGGACTGCTGTGAGTGACAGATTGCATTACTTACTTGCATTTGTTTCGGTACTTATTGGTGATTGATACTGACTTGTATGGAAACATCTGCTGCTGCTGGTTCCTTGATTACTTAATTGTATGTTAGGAACGTATGATAGACACTGCTGAAACTGGACAACTGCTGCTGCATGTTCCTTGATTACTTGCATTGCTTATGACCGCTGTGAGTGACAGATTGCATTACATACTTGCATATGTTTCGGTACTTATTGGTGATTGTTACTGACTTGTATGGAAACATCAGCAGCTGCTTGTTCCTTGATTACTTAATTATATGTTAGGAACGTATGATAGACACTGCTGAAAATGGACAACTTGTGTTGCATGTTCTTTGATTACTTGAATTGATGAGGACCGCTGTGAGTGACAGATTGCATTACTTACGTGCATATGTTTCGGTACTTATTGGAGATTGTTACTGTCTTGTATAGAAACATCTGATGCTTCTTAATCCTTTATTACTTAATTGTATGTTAGGAACGTGTGATAGACACTGCTGAAACTGGACAACTGGTGCTTCATGTTCCTTGATTACTTGCATTGCTCCGGACCGCTGTGAGTGACAGATTGTATTACTTACTTGCATACGTTTTGGTACTTATTGGTCATTGCTACTGACTTTTATGGAAACATCTGCTGCTTGTTCCTTGATTACTTAATTATATGTTAGGAACGTATGATAGACACTTGCTGAAACTGGACAACTGCTGCTGCATGTTCCTTGATTACTTGCATTGCTTAGGACCGCTGTGAGTGACAGATTGCATTACATACTTGCATATGTTTCGGTACTTATTGGTGATTGTTACTGACTTGTATGGAAACATCTGATGCAGCTTGTTCCTTGATTACTTAATTGTATGTTAGGAACGTATCATAGACACTGCTGAAACTGGACAACTGCTGTTGCATGTTCCTTGATTACTTGCATTGCTCAGGACCGCTGTGAGTGACAGATTGCATTAGTTGCTTGCATATGTTTCGGTACTTATTGGTGATTGTTACTGACTTGTATGGAAACATCTGCTGCTGCTTGTTCCTTGATTACTTAATTGTATGTTAGGAACGTATGATAGACACTGCTGAAACTGGACAACTGCTTGCATTGCTCAGGACCGCTGTGAGTGACAGATTGCATTACTTACTTTTATATGTTTCGGTGCTTATTGGTGATTGTTACTGACTTATATGGAAACATCTGCTGCTGCTTGTTCCTTGATTACTTAATTATAAGTTAGGAATGTATGATAGACACTTCTGAAACTGAACAACTGCTGCTGCATGTTCCTTGATTACTTGAATTGCTTAGGACCGCTATGAGTGACAGATTGCATTACTTACTTGCATATGTTTTGGTATTTATTGGTGATTGTTACTAACTTGTATGGAAACATCTGCAGCTGCTTATTCCTTAATTACTTAATGATATGTTAGGAACGTATGATAGACACTTCTGAAATTGAACAACTGCTGCTGCATGTTCCTTGATTACTTGCATTGCTTAGGACCGCTGTGAGTGACAGATTGCATTACTTACTTGCATATGTTTCGGTACTTATTGGTGATTGTTACTGACTTGTAATGAAACATCAGCAGCTGCTTGTTCCTTGATTTCTTAATTATATGTTAGAAACGTATGATAGACACTGCTGAAACTGGACAACTGCTGTTGCATGTTCTTTGATTACTTGAATTGCTCAGGACCGCTGTGAGTGACAGATTGCATTACTTACTTGCATATGTTTCGGTACTTATTGGAGATTGTTACTGACTTGTATCGAAACATCTGATGCTTCTTAATCCTTTATTACTTAATTGTATGTTAGGAACGTATGATAGACACTGCTGAAACTGGACAACTGTTGCTTCATGTTCCTTGATTACTTGCATTGCTCCGGACCGCTGTGAGTGACAGATTGCATTACTTACTTGCATACGTTTTGGTACTTATTGGTGATTGTTATTGACTTGTATGGAAACATCTGCTGCTTGTTCCTTGATTACTTAATTATATATTAGGAACGTATGATAGACACTGCTGAAACTGGAGAACTGCTGCTGCATGTTCCTTGATTACTTGCATTGCTAAAGACCGCTGTGAGTGACAGATTGCATTACATACTCTCATATGTTTCGGTACTGATTGGTGATTGTTACTGACTTGTATGGAAACATCTGATGCTTATTAATCCTTTCTTACTTAATTGTGTGTTAGGAACGTATGATAGACACTGCTGAAACTGGACAACTGCTGTTGCATGTTCCTTGATTACTTGCATTGCTCAAGACCGCTGTTAGCGACAGATTGCATTACTTGCTTGCATAGGTTTCGGTAGTTATTGGAGATTGTTACTGAGTTGTATGGAAACATCTGCTGCTGCTTGTTCCTTGATTACTTAATTATATGTTAGGAATGTATGATAGACACTTCTGAAACTGAACAACTGCTTCTGCATGTTCCTTGATTACTTGAATTGCATAGGACCGCTATGAGTGACAGATTGCATTACTTACTTGCATATGTTTCGGTACTTATTGGTGATTGTTACAAACTTGTATGGAAACATCTGCAGCTGCTTGTTCCTTGATTACTTAATTGTATGTTAGGAACGTATGATAGACACTGCTGAAACTGGACAACTGCTGCTGCATGTTCCCCTTGATTACTTGCATTGCTCAGTACCGCTGTGAGTGACAGATTGCATTACTTACTTGCATATGTTTCGGTACTTATTGGAGATTGTTACTGACTTGTATGGAAACATCTGATGCTTCTTAATCCTTTATTACTTAATTGTATGTTAGGAACGTATGATAGACACTGCTGAAACTGGACAACTGTTGCTTCATGTTCCCTGATTACTTGCATTGCTCCGGACCGCTGTGAGTGACAGATTGCATTACTTACTTGCATATGTTTTGGTACTTATTGGTGATGGTTACTGACTTGTATGGAAACATCTGTTGCTTGTTCCTTGATTACATAGATGTATGTTAGGAACGTATGATAGACACTGCTGAAACTGGACAACTGCTGCTGCAAGTTCCTTGATTACTTGCATTGCTCAGGACTGCTGTGAGTGACAGATTGCATTACTTACTTGCATTTGTTTCGGTACTTATTGGTGATTGATACTGACTTGTATGGAAACATCTGCTGCTGCTGGTTCCTTGATTACTTAATTGTATGTTAGGAACGTATGATAGACACTGCTGAAACTGGACAACTGCTGCTGCATGTTCCTTGATTACTTGCATTGCTTAGGACCGCTGTGAGTGACAGATTGCATTACTTACTTTTATATGTTTCGGTACTTATTGGTGATTGTTACTGACTTGTATGGAAACATCTGCTACTTGTTCCTTGATTACATCAATGTATGTTAGGAACGTATGATAGACACTGCTGAAACTGGGCAACTGCTGCTGCAAGTTCCTTGATTACTTGCATTGCTCAGGACCGCTATGTGTGACAGATTGCGTTTCTTACTTGCATATGTTTTGGTAGTTATTGTTGATTGTTACTGACTTGTATGGAAACATCTGCTGCTGATTGTTCCTTGATTACTTAATTATATGTTAGGAACGTACGATAGACACTTCTGAAACTGAACAACTGCTGCTGCATGTTCCTTGATTACTTGAATTTCTTAGGACCGCTGTGAGTGACAGATTGCATTACTTATTTGCATATGTTTCGGTACTTATTGGTGATTGTTTCTAACTTGTATGGAAACATCTGCAACTGCTTGTTCCTTGATTACTTAATTATATGTTAGGAACGTATGATAGACACTGCTGAAACTGGACAATTGTTGCTGCATGTTCCCCTTGATTACTTGCATTGCTCAGGACTGGTGTGAGTGACAGATTGCATTACTTACTTGCATATGTTTCGGTACTTATTGGTGATTGTTACTGACTTGTAATGAAACATCAGCAGCTGCTTGTTCCTTGATTACTTAATTATATGTTAGGAACGTATGATAGACACTGCTGAAACTGGACAACTGCTGTTGCATGTTCTTTGATTACTTGAATTGCTCAGGACCGCTGTGAGTGACAGATTGCATTACTTACTTGCATATGTTTCGTTACTTATTGGAGATTGTTACTGACTTGTATCGAAACATCTGATGCTTCTTAATCCTTTATTACTTAATTGTATGTTAGGAACGTATGATAGACACTTCTGAAACTGGACAACTGTTGCTTCATGTTCCTTGATTACTTGCATTGCTCCGGACCGCTGTGAGTGACAGATTGCATTACTTACTTGCATACGTTTTGGTACTTATTGGTGATTGTTATTGACTTGTATGGAAACATCTGCTGCTTGTTCCTTGATTACTTAATTATATGTTAGGAACGTATGATAGACACTGCTGAAACTGGAGAACTGCTGCTGCATGTTCCTTGATTACTTGCATTGCTTAGGACCGCTGTGAGTGACAGAATGCATTACATACTTGCATATGTTTCGGTACTGATTGGTGATTGTTACTGACTTGTATGGAAACATCTGATGCTTATTAATCCTTTATTACTTAATTGTGTGTTAGGAACGTATGATAGACACTGCTGAAACTGGAAAACTGCTGTTGCATGTTCCTTGATTACTTGCATTGCTCAGGACCGCTGTTAGCGACAGATTGCATTACTTGCTTGCATATGTTTCGGTACTTATTGGTGATTGTTACTGAGTTGTATGGAAACATCTGCTGCTGGTTGTTCCTTGATTACTTAATTGTATGTTAGGAATGTACGATAGACACTGCTGAAACTGGACAACTGCTTGCATTGCTCAGGACCGCTGTGAGTGACAGATTGCATTACTTACTTTTATATGTTTCGGTACTTATTGGTGATTGTTACTGACTTGTATGGAAACATCTGGTGCTGCTTGTTCCTTGATTACTTAATTATATGTTAGGAATGTATGATAGACACTTCTGAAACTGAACAACTGCTTCTGCATGTTCCTTGATTACTTGAATTGCATAGGACCGCTGTGAGTGACAGATTGCATTACTTACTTGCATATGTTTCGGTACTTATTGGTGATTGTTACAAACTTGTATGGAAACATCTGCAGCTGCTTGTTCCTTGATTACTTAATTGTATGTTAGAAACGTATGATAGACACTGCTGAAACTGGACAACTGCTGCTGCATGTTCCCCTTGATTACTTGCATTGCTCAGTACCGCTGTGAGTGACAGATTGCATTACTTACTTGCATATGTTTCGGTACTTATTGGAGATTGTTACTGACTTGTATGGAAACATCTGATGCTTCTTAATCCTTTATTACTTAATTGTATGTTAGGAACGTATGATAGACACTGCTGAAACTGGACAACTGTTGCTTCATGTTCCCTGATTACTTGCATTGCTCCGGACCGCTGTGAGTGACATATTGCATTACTTACTTGCATATGTTTTGGTACTTATTGGTGATGGTTACTGACTTGTATGGAAACATCTGTTGCTTGTTCCTTGATTACATAGATGTATGTTAGGAACGTATGATAGACACTGCTGAAACTGGACAACTGCTGCTGCAAGTTCCTTGATTACTTGCATTGCTCAGGACTGCTGTGAGTGATAGATTGCATTACTTACTTGCATTTGTTTCGGTACTTATTGGTGAGTGATACTGACTTGTATGGAAACATCTGCTGCTGCTTGTTCCTTGATTACTTAATTGTATGTTAGGAACGTATGATAGACACTGCTGAAACTGGACAACTGCTGCTGCATGTTCCTTGATTACTTGCATTGCTTAGGACCGCTGTGAGTGACAGATTGCATTACTTACTTTTATATGTTTCGGTACTTATTGGTGATTGTTAGTGACTTGTATGGAAACATCTAATGCTTCTTAATCCTTTATTACTTAATTGTATGTTAGGAACGTATGACAGACACAGCTGAAACTGGACAACTGTTGCTTCATGTTCCTTGATTACTTGCATTGCTCCGGACCGCTGTGAGTGATAGATTGCATTACTTACTTGCATATGTTTTGGTACTTATTGGTGATTGTTACTGACTTGTATGGAAACATCTGCTACTTGTTCCTTGATTACATCAATGTATGTTAGGAACGTATGATAGACACTGCTGAAACTGGACAACTGCTGCTGCAAGTTCCTTGATTACTTGCATTGCTCAGGACCGCTATGTGTGACAGATTGCGTTTCTTACTTGCATATGTTTTGGTAGTTATTGTTGATTGTTACTGACTTGTATGGAAACATCTGCTGCTGATTGTTCCTTGATTACTTAATTATATGTTAGGAACGTACGATAGACACTTCTGAAACTGAACAACTGCTGCTGCATGTTCCTTGATTACTTGAATTTCTTAGGACCGCTGTGAGTGACAGATTGCATTACTTACTTGCATATGTTTCGGTACTTATTGGTGATTGTTACTAACTTGTATGGAAACATCTGCAACTGCTTGTTCCTTGATTACTTAATTATATGTTAGGAACGTATGATAGACACTGCTGAAACTGGACAATTGTTGCTGCATGTTCCCCTTGATTACTTGCATTGCTCAGGACTGGTGTGAGTGACAGATTGCATTACTTACTTGCATATGTTTCGGTACTTATTGGTGATTGTTACTGACTTGTAATGAAACATCAGCAGCTGCTTGTTCCTTGATTACTTAATTATATGTTAGGAACGTGATGTGATCTCACCCGAGGAATGTGTGATAGATCACGATTGCCCGATCGTTCTAATGGTTGTTTCAAGTAACTTGGATAGGACCGCGACCCATTGTCTATAAACAAGACAAGAACCTTGGTATAAGTGGAACCGCGACCCGTTGCCTATATACGAGGCAAGAACTTTGGTATAGAGAACGCCACAATCAACCCCACCAAGTTGATTGATAAGTTTCGAACGCCACAAGCTAAAACACTCGATAAGTTCTAAAAGTTCGTAAGGAACAATAAGAGTTAAAAACTCACAATTTTACTCAAAAATGAAGGATGATTGAAATGGTTAAATTGAGTGCCTATTTATAGGAGAAAATATAAGACCAACTACTTATCTAGATAAGTTGCACAAGCTATCACGATAAGCTATCAAATAAGCAAGACTACTTATCAAAAGGGCATTATTGACATTTCACCACTTGAAGCTTCTAGTAGGTATTAATCATGCAAGTAACTTCTATCTCTTTATCTCCGCCAAGTAAATGACCATAATGTTGAGAAAACCTTCAAAATGCCTTGAATTTAATCTTTGACAAGTTCTTTAACATGGACACCTTTATGGGCAGATTCATGGATGTGGCTAAGGACATATTTTGGGCCCTTTTTATTCTTGAAAATATAGGAAAAAGGATAAGGTTGAAGTGGGCTTTTATTTCACTCAAATTGGGCTTAAAATGAGGAAGTTATGGCCAAAACAATGCACATGGGTGGGCTTGGCCGAATTTTATTTATTTTTGGGCTTTTGTGGATTAAAGTGAGAACTTGGGCTCCAAAACTTGGACTAATATTAGTCTTCAACTTGGATCAACATTAGGAAGCGTGCTTGGTTGTTTTGCGAACAAACGGGAGCTTGATTCCGACAATATTTAATCAGTCCATTGAGAGCATCCTGGAACATCTTGGATTTTGATCTTGTGATAGGTCCGATCTTCCACCTTAACGGATCTTCGTCATCTCGGTCCCTGGACAGGTTCTCATCATTCCCCTCCTCTTGAAAGTGATTTGTCCTCAAATCTTCACCTGCATCAAACAGAGTCAAGTCAGTTACATTAAAAACATCATGAACATTATACTCATCTTGAAGATCAAGTTTGTAAGCATTGTCATTGATTTTCTGCAACACTTGAAATGGTCCATCTCCTCTTGGCATTAACTTTGACTTCCGTTTTGTTGGAAACCGTTCCTTCCGCAAATGAAGCCACACCCACTCTCCTGGTACAAAAATAATCTTTCTTTTTCCCTTGTTTGCTTGTTGTTCATACTTCTTGGTGCGCTCTTCAATGTTGTGTTTTGCCTGCTCATGGATTTGCTTGACAAATTCCGCCTTCTTCCTGCCATCTAAATTCAAATACTCATTCACAGGTAAAGGAGTTAAATCCATAGGAGTTAATGGCTTAAATCCATACACAATCTCGAAAG